>VZSV01000057.1:1338063-1470997 GCA_013398735.1 Nothocercus julius
GAAGAATCTTTTCATGCTATAAGAGCAGTGTAAATACTACTGATAAAAATTTGCACCGTAAAAGATAATCTCCCCAAAACTAAAAAGGACTTATTTCTCATGCTGTTGTCTTCCATTATAACAGAGGAAGATTACCAGAAATGCTCAGCACCAAATTATTGCAATGAAAGTCATCCTAGACAGCCCTATGACAGATTTCTTGTTAGGAAATTTTACAGTAGATAGACAGGGATCTACCATTTTGGTGTCAGTAGCATTTTAAAAGTTGCTTCTCAGTTCTTACCTGACTCCATAGATATCTTAATTTTGACTCCTGAGCGTTTATGAGATATGCTTGTGTCATCCAAAGCTGGAGAACTGCTGTCATTCTAGTAGCTTTAGTAGCATTCTAGTAGATTTATTAAATTTAGAGTGAAAAATGTGTCTCTCTACTATAACCTCTCTTCTGGCTACTTTCAGAGCAGGTCTGCCATCTGCAAAGCTGTGGGAATATATCCAGGGGTCAACCAAAGAAACAGAGGGTATAGAGGTAAACGCAGCAGACATCTCATTTTACGATATGCAGGACCTGACAGGTAAGCCAGAATGGTGGGGGTGAATTTGCTGGTCATTATTTCTGTGGAGAGGTTTCAGGAGCACTATTGATTTTCTGGCTCCTTTTAAGTGCCAGAACATAATCTATTTTTATGGTTCTTGTCTTTTAATGATCTGTCCAAGAGTCTAAATGTTCATTTAGTCAGAAGGAGCTCTGAGTCTTTACAGATGGCCTTTCCTGGAAGGAAAGGTTCACCTCCAAGGGCTCTCTCTGAGTTTGCTCCAGTAACCAAATAAATACACTCTGATGGAAACAGCATAAGGAAGCACATTCAGAAAAAACTTCAGCAATCCAGAGTAAGAAGAGAAGACTTGTAAGTCATTTCTTTTTGGAAAAAAGTTTTGGTAGAAAGAACCATCTTTTACTTCTTAACTGCAGGAATGTGCCCTGGCCTTGTGCAAAGAGCCGCTGGCAGAGCTGGGCCTTTACGTGGGATGTTACTGCACGTGGACCGTAGCTCTTCTGCGGGCTGTTTCTGGGAATGCTGCACACCCTTTCCTCCCAGGGCAAACTGCATTTCCATGGACTTACTGTTCTGAACAGATGTATGACAAGATTACAAAGAAAATGTCAAAGCAAAGATGCTCTGCTTTCTCCCTGTCCTGTTGCTGGTCACAGCATAGGGAAAACACTCAGGTCGCACAGAGGTAAAAGTAGTATAAGAAATAATGAAGAGCAGAGTCTCTCTTACAGAAACGCTGAGGCTTAGTTGTTTACTGAGAGTTATAGACAAAAGTTAAATGGGAGGCATGTTAGTTCAAAAGATTTTAGATCTATTCATTAGTGCAAAAAATAATGAATAGAAGAAATTTATATTTGATTCAGTGGAGCCACTCAGTTGCAACGGGGCAGTGGAAGTTTCCCAACACAGTACAGCAGTGGGTTAACGATTAGACCAGTTTCTTTGCATCGTCTGAGTGTTTCTGAACCATGTAAAGGAAGCATCCTGTAAAACACCTATGTGCGCATAACCAGAGCAATACAAGCAAGGCTGTAATACGGCACTGGACGTGCGAAGGTGAAGAATATTTCAGTTTGAACTGCAAAGCTGTGTACAGGAGCAAATAGTGCAATAGTGCTCTCTGGTGGAAGCAAAATACAATCCGATTCACCAGCTGAAAGAAAATCGGTGATTTTCAGGCATATGTTTTCAGGCAAAGATGATTAAAAAAAAAGGAATGTAAGCTACCAGAAATTGCATGTGACAACATGAAACCGTCATGCGCTGCAGATGATCAGGAAAGCTGCAAGACTGTTCAAGTGAGCAGGAACTGAGGTTCGGAGAGCCTGTTAATAGCACATGTGCACCCAGTGCTTTGCTATGGGACAAAACAGGAGCAGGGCATAGAGGAGCGTGTATCACAGGTGACAATGTGAAGTTTGCCCCTGTGTTTGATGCTGTATTTAGAGGATATTTATTCTAAAACAAGACATCAAAGGCCTGGTCATATCAGTGCTTGTGGAAGCTGCTTGGTACAAAATTAGGCTGAGACATAAATATTCTTGTATTTGTAATTTCCAATTTTTCTTTTATTACTATTTAAATGAATGGCAAAACTAACAGCTTCTCTGAATCACTTTTAGATAAGGAACCACAGGACTGCATCATATATAGGCTTTTTTTTTTCCTGTTGTTGTTCCAACAAGCATTTATAATTTTCATCCAAAAGTGGAAAGGTGTTAGTCAAAAGTGTTGTAAACTTTATTTATGCTGCCCCCTTAATTCACCACATGTTTTTTGATTAAAAAACTTGACCTTGGCTTGGTAGTAAATATTCCACTAATGGATGGGCTAAACTTACAAAGAAAACCATGTTAAAGTAAATACATTTAGATGTACATACACTATATACTATACCACTATAAGTTATTTTAGAATATTTCATAGCATTAGTACCTATGGGCATCAAAAGAAATCAAGGCTTCATTTATGTTCAGTTCTCAGATTAAAGGAAAGATATTTCCTGCACCAAAGGTCTTAACTACCAAGCAGACAAGAGAAAAGGAGACTGGGCATAAGGTAGTATTATCTCCTTTGACAGAATTGAAATTTAGGTATAAAGAGTCCAAGTCAGCACAGCACATAAGCAAATGCTTAATTCTATTCATATTCAACAGAAAGTATTTTTATATATTTCTGAATAGAAACAGAAATAACTACATTCCTGTGATCTTTTTTTTTGGATAAGGGTTGTTTGACTTGTTTACACTTGGATGCTTTAGGAAGGAATAAGAATTTACCTTGGAGCAGCCTGTTCTAGATCTAATGTCCTAAACCCCATAATTTGGAAGCTTTAGTCTCCCAAGACAACCATGCAGCCTGCCCAGAGTAGGTGATTGGATTTACCTACAGAGAGAAATACTGCTTTACATTATCCCACCACAATAAGTAGGCACAGAGGGAAAAGGTAGGGGAGGTGTTCAGGAGCAGGAGTTATCCCAAAGCTCCAACTGATGATTTCTCTATCAAAATCCTACTGTTTGGGCGAATATTTTCTGAACATGTTAAAGCTGGCTAAGCATTTGCTTGAAATAAATGTGTCTCTCCATGATATCTATCAATATTTAACAGAGAGCTCCTACAAACATTTGTTCAGGGACCTGTGTCCCTGAGGAAGGCAGGGCCAGGGCAATGGGGATTTGGGCATGTATTCTTCACTCTTCGGAATCAAGAGAGAAGACGAGCCAGCCCGGAGCGCAACGCCAGCCCCATGGGCCAGAGTTTAATGATAGCCTGGAGGAGAGCTGCTGGTACAACAACGTCACGGCTGGAATAATTTAACTCTGGGTTAAATTGTTTTAACTATGTTTGCTTTTATGACTGCTAAAGCTAAAGCTTCTTTGTGATACCAATAGCAATGGAGAAGTGTGAACTTTCAGAGAAAGTAAATCTTTTTAGAGCAGGGAAATCATTCTGAACTTGCTTTTGATTTGAGGGCATAATTCTAACTGGAGATCTGGAGAAATTTCCTCCTCTTTATGGCCAGATGAATTTTATTGCCTGTACGTTTGGTGGAACTGGTCCCTGGGAGCACTGCAGGTATGTGCAGGTATGCAGGGCTGGGCATAGGAGACAGCCCAGCTGCCTTTTCCTATGACTCCTCGATCCTTGCAGGAAGGGCACTTGCTTCTTTTCTTCCCCACACTTCCAGATGCCGAACAGCAATGAAAATGTGTAGTAAGTCATGAGAAGTGAGGATTAATTAGCATTTGTGTGAAAAACAAATCAATGTTTTGATTTTGATTTTGTTTATTATATACTTAATATCATTATTCATGTTTATCCAAGGGAATTTAGAAAAAGAATTTCAGTTTATGCATTTATATATTTGGTGGGCCTGAAAGAATTGCCTCCTTGGGGCCCATCTGTTACTCCTGATAGCGCCAAACAGCTTTCTATAAACCTATACAGTGACCCAGTTTCAAATGTCCAAGTCTTTTCAAGGCCATCATTTTCTGTCTATGAATTGAGACACAGGTATTTGTTTTCACATTTCTCCCTTCAGTGTTTTTGCAGATAACATGCGATTTGTTTGTTTGTTTGTTTCCTAAATGAATTTGCTTTCTAGGCAAATGCATAAAACTAAAATCCCTTGCAAGAATCATTCCTATACCGTAAATATGGACCTGTAATAGAAATGGTCTATTTTTTACTGGCTTAATTTTGCAGATGAAGAGGAAAATATTCAAGAAATGCCCCTGAGATGATGAATGCATTCTCTCCCGCAAGTCATTTGCTGGGGGGAAAAAAAAAAAAAAAAAAAAAAAAAACCCCATAAAACCCCCCAAACTAACAAAAAAACTCCACACAATTTATAAGGGGGTTTAGCTTTCCTCTGTATTACCACCTGGTGGCGACATAACCACAGCGATGTGGATTGTTATAGTTGCTCTGGCAAAACCTTTTCTAATTTCAGTCCTAATTTTCTATTAGGCCCACATGAAGAGACTTTTGCTCTAAGGCCTTCTTTGTAAATGCTCAGCTTCCACAAATTCAATAAATTCTTCTAAAAACCTATGCAATATAATTTCACAAACTATTTGTCTTGATTATTGAACACACATAAAATAGCTTTATTGTAGAAAATTGCTGTAATCAAACTAACAAAGGTTTGAGCAAAATGGATGAGAATCAGGACAAATCTGGCAGAAATCCTCAAATTCTTATTTTCAACGTCTTTGGAGAAGTGAATGAATTTGTTGTAAAGAGATAAGTTGTTTTAACTTTGAATAGTGAACGTGCTACTGTATGAATCAGAAAGCTGCAGGGGGATTTGCAATGCCACCAGCCTCTGTCATCTGCCGTAACCAGAGTCCTTGGCCTCAGTGGGACTGCAGGTGAGGAAAGGTGACCCACAGACAGAAGTCCCCAAACAGAAGTGCCTTTGCCAGGGATCTTGGCCCAAAACCGGGTGGAGACATAGGGCAGGTGAAGTGCATGCCTCACAAGATACTCCAAAACAAAATATCATACTTATTGACTAAAATGTAGACTCTTTTCAATTTTAAGTCATTTCCGTTGCAGGTCTAAGTACTGAAATTTTCCATGGAAAGCAGATACTTTTCACAAAATACTTTCTGACTTAGGTTATCTATCTATCTATCTATCTATCTATCTATCTATCTATTTATTTATTATAGTAAATTAATAATGAAGGTGATTTAAGAACTCCCAGTCATAAAGTCTGGTGAATGATCTCAAATGAAATTGTGTAATTTGTGGTCTAAAAGCAACATTGTTTGAACTGATCCAACACCCTTCAATATTGCATGTCATAAACACTATCAGCAAAAAGAGCTTCCTGAAAGGCTGATAGCTTCTACTAATGTGTGTTTTCTGTGAATATATTTCTTCTGTGTAGGGCTTCTGATCTAAAAAATCTTCTGGAAACTCTCCAGGGAAAAGACAATCATCGATAGAATTAATTCTGTAATGGGTATAGCTGTTCAGCTAAGGTAGCAAGGACAGGCAGGATACAACGATGGCCTAGGTGGACACCCTGTGGATCCTATCTGCATGGGACACATAGTAGATACAGACACAGCCAAATTCAGCAGCCAAATTCCCAGTCACTAAGGGAATATTAAACTGTGGGATTTAGAAAAGTAAGAAATTCAAATTCATTACTACAAATGGCTTTGCAGTAATGAGAGTTCTCTGTGAAAAAATGTGATTGTATCTTGCAAACTCCTGAGAAAACGGTTTTACTGAGAAGAGATGTATTTTAAGGAAATACCATTATTGTTTCAGGTTGCCCCTTTGTATATTCTGCAAATCTTCAAAGTGAGTTTGACTATAATTCATCTGGGTTGTGGGCAGAAGGAGACATTTCTCCCAAGAGAGGGACAAACTATATGTGTGTGTGGTCCGAGAGAAAACAGCTTTAATCATGTGCTGAGAGTAATAGGCATTGTACTGTGACTAAATTTACTGTGCTTTCTCTCAGACTCTTTCTGCAGGGAGAAGTGGTGCATTTCAAGCTCTAATCTTCGTTTTGTCTGCAGCTTTTCACTCTTTCTATCCTAACTTGATACCAAGGGCTTGATCTTCAAAAAATAGCAGCCAAAGTCAGCATCTATATTTGCAAGCTTGAGTACCTTCCACCCAGACATCTAAGTGCACATTAGAGGTGAATCACAGAGTGCTCCAGCCCTAGCCGGAGCTCTTTGCATATGCTCAGGCTATGCAAAGTCCCTTTTTCTTTTTGCACTTGGGAGATTTTAAAGCTCAGTAGTTATGTTTTTGAGAAAAAGATACTGGCGGATTATTTAAGAGATATGTCTAATCACCATGTTATTGCCAAATGCAACTGAAATCGTGGCAAAGTACAAGCACACTGCTAAACCTACAGTCAAATTGAAGCTCTGTTTTTATATGGATTTAATTGGCAAAACTGCAATCTTTTCAGACATTTTGGGATTTAGTCATTCTCTTTGACCAAAATTAAGAGAATTTAGGCCATATTCAAGAATTAAATAACACTATATGACCCCATTGTCCTCATGAAATGGACAAGTCTCACGTGTTTCGCCTCCCTTATGGTTTACTCGATCAGCTTTTGGAAGCTTAGTCGTTGTTTAGTCGAACCTGCCAAGTATCTTCTGTTTAATTAGGGATTGCAACCACAAACTCTCCTGGGAAAAGATTCCATATGTATTTATTTATTTGTTTAATTAAATTTATGAGTTATCATTACAAAATAATTTGACAGAAATCTCATTAAAAATGCAAAGAGAGAAGTGTTCATATGAGATGTAAGGAAAAGGTAGTTGTATTATCTTTAAATTTATCTGAGAACAAGAAAGAAGGCAGAGCAGAAAGTGGGATGGAAGATTTTTTAGTTTAATCACAGTAAATAGAAAAATCTGCAGAAGAATTGTGAGACAAAGGGAAAAATAGCACTGTATTAATGTTGTGTGTCATTTTATACCACATAGAGCAGATAAGGGATACGTGACACTTCTGATCAGCCTCCCTTTTCTCCTTTCCTTCCAGCCTTCTCAGTCACAGAGAATCCATCTTATCAATCTGAAGTTTGACCTGCCTTAGTCTGAAGAGAAGGTGTCTCATTGTCAGAAGATAAAACTTGGAAAGAGTCTTTCGAACATAGGTTATATTTTTATAAATAAAAGTATCATCTCAAGTTGTATTATCTAGAGTTAAAAGTATAAACCTTGAGGACATAAACTAATCACCAACAGGCTTGTCCTCTAGCTATGTATTATTACCAGTGGTGAGTGGTGAGTTATGTTATTTTCCATACAGAAGTACTGACTTGCAGTCAGCATGGCCTTTTAATTTACTAGGAATAGTAAAGTAAAAGGAAGTAAAAGACTGCAATGTCTTTCCAAGAAAGACAGCGAGCAGCCTCGTGTACACAAGGCATCCATACAGCGTGTGCAATGCAGCAGGCACAGCAATGGAGCCGCTTTTCAACTAGCAGAGGGTTTTCAGATTTAAAGGAACATTATAAAGAAACCATAAATTCATCACTAAACAAACCAGACCCACTGATCTGAGGAATGAACTCTTTCCTCTTACCAAAACGCGCCCTTCATGTGCTCCAGCTAATACTCTCTGAAGGTTTGGGGAGTAATTCCCTTGGCTTTCCATCTATTTTTGTGGAGAGCAAAGCCGCTTGACCCATGTAATTCCTGCTCTCACATTTTGTTTTTGACGGGTCTCTGGGGCTTTGGGGTGAGTAGGTCCACTCCCGACCATCACGTCATCTCTTGTCAGACAAAATGTCCTCTCAGGGGACCAAGAGTGGCTGTCTCTCCTCACTGACACAGCAAGAGGAAAACGGGCTAATTGACAACCAGGAGGCTGCTGAGTGCCACCAGCAGCTCTGGAGCACTTTGGCAACAAAAGAAAACACGTACTCAAAGTGAGGAAGAAGTGAGAAAAGCTGCAGCTTGATGCAGCACAGCTGATATCGCAGCAGGAGGACATGGCCATTGCCTTCGTCCTTGGGGAGGGCAGCAGAGAAAGCCAGCGAACAGACCTCCGCTAGCAGAAAGGCACATGCACGGAGGTGGCGGCGGGGAGATGTTGTGCCGTGGGTCAATGATGCTTCAGAGACATCTACCTCTAGCTGTCCAGGGACACAACCTGCCTGGGGAGGGTCTACCACAGAACAGGGGTGCCAGTGGGGGCAGGCCGGCCCCGCAGAAGGGCTTGCCAGGCCAGCAGGACACCGATGGCAGTGACAGGGGCCTTTCTTGTAGCACAAAGTCCCCCATCTGACTGAGAGCTGCTCAGGGAGGGACAGCCAGGCCCCCAAAATGCGCACACCAACCATCAGCCTTGTGCAGCTCCTCTTCCATGTCCTGAAAAAGGACATATCATTCCAAGTGGTTTTAAACAGGTTACATATCTTTCATCATTATTTTAATTTTAAAATGTTCTGGAGAACTAATTACTTTTGATGCTGCTTCAAGGAAGAAAAGATGTGGTAAAATAATATTTGTAGCTTGGGCAGTTTAAATTGGGAACTCTTATAAAATTAATGACTCATTTGAATTCCAGCTCAGAAAGAGATATTTCCTTTTATGATTCTCACTCCTTTCTTTATGTAATATTTAACCCATGAAGCTGTAAAGGTTATGCAGGCTGCATACTTTGCAAGGTTTTTCCCTCCTCCCAGTGCTGTAATACTCAAATAAGTGACTGAGTAAGTAAGCAAAGCTAAATAAATGAACTTGGGGAAACACAAGCCAAAGCAAAGCCTTGCTTATCCTTAATCCTGCCTCATTCGGGGCACTTCTTTGTGAGGCTCCTGAAGTAGCCGCAGATCCCCACAGAGAACAGCTAGTTCTAAAACCCTGACCCGCGGCGCCCGTGTGAGCAGGTAATGCACGCGATTCACACGCACAGGTAATCCACGGCGCTGCACTCGAGGCAGTTAAGTGGCTTTAACGTAAACTCCTACGGCAGAGGGCCGGGAAGCCGATAAAAGCTCCATTTGTCTTCCGTGCACTTGCTGAAAACCTGCCCCATAGGGAGCGCAGGCCTGGGCACAGCCCCCGGGGCCTTTTGGACGTGGGGGACGGTGCTGTCTCCGCGTGGTATCGACAGGCAGCTTTCTTCTTCTGCGGAGCCGGGGAGCGGTGCTGAGCCTGGCGGGATCAAAACGGGACCGGCGCTTTGTTGTGTCGCACGGTGCCGGTGAGCGGCCACCGTCTGGCATGTCGAGGGGAGGACGGGTCCCCCGGTTCACGGGTCGAGCAACAAAGGTTTGCTTATGGCTCGCTGGCCTCCCGTGAAAAATGGCTTTTTTGTGTGAGGATATTTATCATCCGCTCATGTCATCGTTCCTGGGCCTATGGTGACAGTTGCGGCATGGACAGCGTAAAGAGGCTTTTATCTGCGAATGTCAACATTTCTTTGAAGACTAAGCATGAAATACATTACAACAAGTTTGCTGATAGAGGAGCTGGAATGACTTCTTAAGAGGACAGGATCACAGACGCAGACACATAGCCGTTTTGGGGCTATGTTTAGAAAATAAAGCTATGTTCAAAAGCACAAAACTAAACAAATTTTGTGTATGCTTCGGAGGTCTGAGGCTGGGACCCAATCCACTACTCAGCGAAGTTAGCAGGAGCCTTCCCATTGACCTCCGAGGGCATTTCATCCAGCTTCTGCTTGCTCTGAAGTTTATCATAATTAAGCCCCTTTCCTCCTTTACTGATGTTAGGGATGTGCTCCAATACAGTTGATACACTGCACTTCTTTTGCACCCTTTGCTATGAGGGCCTAAGATGAAGGCAGACCCCCAGGGTAATGCCTAGGCAGAAGGGACAGTAGTCTGTGGCCTCAGACATCTGCAGTGTCGAGCATTGGGCTAGAGTCAACCCACGTAACCCCACTGCCTCCACAGGTTCTTTATGCTTCCCATGCTTTCATAGTTCATGAAAAATGTTTGTTTCCAAGCGCTATTTTTTGTATATTTTGCCAGTATTTTCTGGTTTCTTTGCATGCCAGCTATTGTAGAGTTACATAAGTAAGCTTATCTAAACTAATAGACAGAAAATACCAGTCTTGAATGCACCATTTTGGATGTATCTTTAAGTGGAATGACACAAACCAATTTGATTTTAGCATTGAGGCCGTTCATCTAGAAAGCTAAATCTGGCAATATTAATGTCTAAAAGCAGATTATGGTCATTCATGGAGAACACTGAATGTATAGAATGTTCAATAAAATCCAAGTTCTGGAAAATTCCTAAAAAAAAAAAAAAAAAAGTTTCTGCATGGGGTACTTGTTATTTGGGGGAAAGTTGCACTGAATATGCTGTTAAAATATTGAGCATGCATTTCAGAATTAAATGAATTCATTATTTTGCAGTTTTGAACTTCTGGAAGCAAGAGCCTTATGGGCTTGTTTTGCCACTGAGATATGGTGCCGCAGCTCTTTCTTTCCAGAACTCTCCGTAATCTTTTGTGCTTGCTGGTAGGGGCAGCCCACCCAGCATAAAAAGGCATGCAAATGATTTTAACAGAAAAGCATTGTGTTGACCAAGGTTTCCAGTGTTAAACTATCCAGAAAGATTTAGACAAATTTTTCCCTATGGTAAAATACATGTGTTAGTTTAAAGATGAAGAGAATGAAATGTGTTATTTATAGCCTGAAATATCCTTAATATTGCACACATGTATTTCACTTAATCATTGTTTTGATAAATAACCACACTGCTAAACACCTAATGCGCAACAGGATGTGGTTTCCACTTAAATTAGCAGATGCTATAGTTTCTGATTGTTAATGATGGACCTGTTTGCCAATAAAAACAACTAATGGAGCAGCATGTGTGAGCTACTGAACTTCAGCAAAAACCCAAACTAACGAGAGAGAAAGAAAAATGCTTCAGGTCACAGTCAGCAGATGGGAACTGGCCAGATGTCTGTCTGGGGCAAGGAAAGTGCAGCATGTATTTAAATATATATCTATGTTTTTATATAGCAGCAGCCACTGGCAAGTTCAAATACTTGGGCTAAACAAAGCAACGGTCCCGAGGTTTACTTTTGCAGTTGGGGAACAGAAATAAATAAAAAGAGTGAATCTCTAAATCTGAAACTTCAGCTGTCAGACAGCACTGAAATTGTCATTACATGTAATTCAAAACACAAGAAGCGGAGTCAAAATGCAGCAAATCAGATGCAAACTTCACTAGGTGATTTTGGCAACATGAGGTGCCATCTGCAAGAGGTTGAAAATAAAACTGTGTTTTCATTTTCTCTTATGTTTTTATTAAGCAAGACATGCTATAAAATGTAGCATGTCTAAACAACATTTAAAAAAAAAATCTGTGACATGTGTAAATGAACCGAGATTATTAGCTAAAAAGATGAAGTTGTGCCATTTCTAATACAGAACCAAGCTACACAGTTAAGTGTTAAAAGCTAAGCTAGCTAATTTCTTAAACATCCAGGCGGTAGTTACATGATTGAAAATGTCAGGATTTTTTTTTAAATCATATGCTGCTGCAAAATTGCACATATCATACATCTGTGAGTGAAATAAACAAAGCCTGCTTATTTTTCACTGAAAAAAAACCCTTGCACTTCTGCCCAGATTCAGCAACCTGGTCACACTGTCTCAGTGAGATTTATTCATCAGCTAAAAGGTACACAGGTGCTTAAGTGTCTGACTGGACTGGGGCCTATAAGACAAAATTCATTATAAGGAGAAATGCAATTTGTTCATGGACTGAAGCAATTTGAGCATTTCATTTGCCTTCTCTATAAATGGAATTTCCCTACATGCAGTTCACAGCAAGCATAATTTTCCACAGGGATCTGATCCAGACCTCACTGGAGTCAATGAGAATCTTTCCACTGACTTTGGTGGGCTTTGGATCAGTCCCCAGGCACAAAGGGGGTACATCTGCTGGCCAGCACCAGGCCTGTACTTTGCTGTAAGTCGTGGTGTTCTCAGCTGAGAGGTATTTGCCATTACACTGAGGGAGTCACAGAACTCAAAAAGGAAGTAAAGAAGTCTCAGTTGTGTCATGCTAATTAATGCTAACATCAGACAGAGAAAATACAGGGATTTTCCACGAGAAAAAGTCCTCCTAGGCCCTTAGGACATTTGGGTGCAGCAGGGCAAGACACAACAGGAGACATGGGGGGCAGTTGTGCTAAAGCTGTACTTCTTGCTGTTGCACCTAGAAAAATGGGCTCAGGTGCGTCATGGCAGTGGCAAGACACTATCAAGTGCTTCCTGCTTGGTAGCAAGTCGGGACAGTGCTGGAGGGCAATAGGAAAATGTGACATACCTCAGCTGCCAATGTCTTCTTTGACTGGTGTGTATAACACTGGATGCAGCTAGACACATACCCACACTGGGGGAAAAAGATTGTTGTCAGACAAATGCAAGCTTTTGTGGCTTTTCTCTTGCCTTTATACCCTCTTCTCACAGGCAACATGCATACTGTTTGAGAGAGAAAGCTAGGACAGCTGTAGGACAGGAGTATACCTGTTATCCTTCAAAATGGTTCGGAAAAAAAAAAATCACATGGGATTACATCTGTCATGATGTGTATCACCTCCTACAGTGTTGTGCCTAAAACCTGCACTATTCACTCATTAAAAAGGTAGAGGTTGTTCAAGCACAAGAGAACTCCTGTTCGATAATTTGACTGCACAACAATAGAAATCTGCACCTGCACAAGTTTCTGCCAAAACTGATCTCACACAACTGTTGATCTTGATTAAGCTCGTTAGGCAGGGAGAGATGGATTTCTATACATCTTATTGTGCCTGTTTTATAGGTTATGCTCCTGGGTGGAATATAAGGTGGTTTTTGTGCAGGAGACAGTAGGAAAATCATGCTGAGACCCAGGCCTGCTTTAGAATTCAACAGATTCAGCAAAAACTTTGGCCAGGACTTATTTTGGACTTCAGTAAAACTCTATTATAGGAGTTTCCGTAAGTTTAAAGGAACAGTCTGAGAGTTTGTATATATTATAAATCCTATTCTGTACAGATTTTGCCTGCAGTAGCAAAGCAGCAACATTTTTCAACGATTCTGGCTTAAGTCATAAAGCTCTATCCTGGAGCGATGAAATTAGAAAAATATTTTACCAAACCAGAACACAGGTCGCATATTTGCAATATCTTTCTTTAGCATTAGCCCTCTTTGAAAAAAAGTTTTATGTCACAGCTGCAGTGCACACACTGACTGGTTGCATCCAAAATATGGAAAATAAATCACAGGTTTGTCCACACATTTCATAATGTACGGAAAACTAACAGGCTTTCTCTGCTGATATTTATTCCTCCTTTCTACCTATTCTGTGCGGATGTGTCTTTATATGCATACATGCAGACCAACATGCACTCTAATTTCTGCCTTTGCACTTTCCTTTGATTTACTGTTGTGCAAACAAAAGACTTGAGACCTGATTATAATCTCACTACAGTTAATCAGGCTGTTTATGTGAGTAATTAATCAATGTTGCATGTAAAGGCTCACAACCTGCCCCAAGGTACATAATTTACCATTGCCTTTCAATTTGCATCATCATTTGCATCAGTATAAAAGGAGTGCTAGTAGATATGCTGTTGTGTTTCCCATGCTTCCTACACTCATTTTGCACAGAGATATGTGACAACAATCTAAAGTAGGTAAAAACATGAAACTAAAAGAATATAACACCCTGCTACTGTCTGGGGTGAAATGGGATAGTTCTTTCCGCCGTGTTCTAGTGAACCGAATCAGCATCCACAAAGCTCCCCCTCCACATATTTCTCTTGTCAGCAGATATATCAAGAAGTAGGGAATAACTCTACTCACAGTTGCATAACTCTATTCTCACAGCGATAGGGGGCAAATCAATTGGGAAGCTTCGCCTTGTGGCTGCTCGTGCTGAGCTTCATCTATGGAAAAACACAATTTCTACCCTCCAAAGAAGATGTTCTGCCACTGTAAGGTGACAGTTGCACTAAAACCCATGGGCATGTTTTCTAAATATGTGTGTGCAAGTGTGCATATGTTTGTGTATACATATATATATATATATATATATATGTTTAGGGTTATAGAACTAGAAACTGCAAGATGTCACAACAGCTGATGAACAGAATACGCTGCTGAGTGTACAGCTTAGAACTACCCTAAGCTCATAACAAACTGTTTATACTGGAATTACTTTAATGTAAAGCAACCATCTTTGAGATGAAACATGGATATAGTTCAAAACATTGCAATGGCAGGATTTGATACTGTATACCAAAGCAGTACCTTCTCTGCATGACAGGGACTTTCAAAGCAGCATTCATATGTCCTTTCAGACTAAAAATTGGGCAGTGTGGGTCATGCGTAAAATAAAAGATCTGCACTGTACCTACAGAGGTCCAGTCCTTCTGTAGAGGATGTGGCATTAATACTACACAAAATAGAGTTGCTAGGTTGTTGATATTTTCAGCATTTTAAGAAATAAATGAATATTCTTTTTAAAAGAACTGTTTCATTCTGACATTTTCCAAGTCGGCTAAGGAAGAGAACACAAAATGAAAACCGTGTGAAAATGTTTTAATCTTGATGCGTTGAGTGGGTCAGCTGACCAGAGTACCTGAAAAGCCACAGGACTAGATGAACTTATCTATAAAACCCAAACGTGAAAAATAGCACAGAGAGTTTTTCCTTCTTGAAGAATTAAAAAAAAAAACTTTTTTAAAGGAAAGAAAGAAAAAAAAAAATAGCTTGACCTCTTAAACCTCAGTAGGACACTTAGTTTTTTTATTTTTTTTAATCCATATCAGAGTTATCTTCTCCTATGGCTATCTGTCACTGAATAAAAATACCTTTTAGGATTCTGGCTCTTGAATTAAGGGTTTTTATCCAGCTATGCAAACCCTTTTTTGCAATGGCCTTTTTTAAGACAAGCTCAGAAGTCATTTCTAAGGTGAATAATTGTACATCCAGATGGTAATTTCTTTGCTACATTCTCATCTGAAGATGGAACAAATAACCCTGAGGTCATGTTTATTTTTCCCTGCTTAATATAGAGAAACTTACACAATTTACTCACACAGGGTATGTAAATACAGAAGTGAGGTCAGATAAATCCTATCCTGATGTTCACAGAATAGCGCTATGTGGGCTGATCTGAGGGGCCAATAAATGGCATTTGAGAAAGGCTTCATCCCATCCTTAATGTACTCACTGAGAAACACAAGGAGACTGGGGACAAGGGAAATTGCATGGCTTTCTTTTGGGATCCTTCCTGACACAAGCGAAGGACCCTTCCCTGGACATACACATCAGAAGAATCAGGGGCAGCTGGTGCCAGCCATGGGCATGAAGGTTTCTTCTCATTTCATTCAGAGATGAAACTGCCATTGACCTCAGTGGTCCCAAGTCCATCCATTTGCAAGTAGACCATCCAACAGGGACACCCATACTGGTGTCTGATGGGGGTAAATAAAATGAACATATTCTTGAAAAAAACTTCCATATTCTTAGCATATAGCCCATACCCTGAACCCTTATTTGGGTCAAAGAGATTTTCTCATGCAGAATGAGCATAGAAAACGTGTATAGCCTGTGCCTGAGTGGGGGCATATGCCTGAAACTGCTAAATATTTTAACAGGAAAAATGCACTTTAACAAAGCATCTAACTCTATAAGCTTAGGCAGGCTTTATTGGAGGCATTAATTTACACAAGCTGCATGATTGTGTTCTCATGAAATCTGCCATGCATGATTACTAAAGATGTTAATAAACAGTCAGCAAATCAGAACAGCTGGTTATGATGATATCCAGCTTTCCTAAGAAAATGCAGACTTTAACCTCATCACCATCAATACTGCAGACCATGCTCTGTCCAGCGAATGTGATGGGATACCCAAAATAGATGAATATCCGTTGCATTTCCTGTCCGCTTCTGGATAGTGCAAAACAGCCTAAGGTTGGCATTTTCTTTGATGTGGACCTTCCAGTCCACATAATTGCCTTCAGTTGAAAAAAAAATAAAACCGAAAGCAAATCCCTATAAATGATGTAAACACAGGAATGTTTTATGTTTTCCTTTGAAGTTACGTGAGATGTTTAGATACAGAGATTGATGCTGCTTGAGAATGTGGATAGTGGGTAATTGCAGTCAATTTTCACCATTTTATGGACAAAAGCATCCAGCCAACCTTATACTAAAAATTACTTTTGCAAACACAGAAATTACTTCTTTTTCTGTGTGAAATATTGTAGTGTTTTGTAATTTATGTAGCTAAATGCAGCTTTGCTTTCCTCTGCCTTTACCAACTCCAGCTCCTAGTGCTGAAAGTCAGGAACCCACTGGACTGTCCAAATTCTGTTCCTATTGCAAAGGTCAGCAGACTCAGTCCCTGCATTTATTGATTTATTAATTATTTATCTCTTCTAATTTTTTACCCCATCCAAACACATTTCTTAAGAGCTCCCTGTATCTTTGCTTAGTATGCTTAGTATTCCCTTAGTAGGGAAGTTCCGCTTGTCAATATATATTATGTGTCAGAAACCTGCTAACTTGGAGCAGAACCAAAACTGGGTATAAAGTATTGTTATGGCTGGCTGGCAAATTGGCACCTGGAGGGGGCTTGAATTTCCTCAGCAAATAAGGAGTGACATTAAGTTCACAGACTAATGTTCACATAAGCATCATACAGAGCTCTCCCTGGCTGGATATATCATAAAGCTTCTTTTGACAAGTTGCCCTTCCAAGGCTGTTTTCCAAGTTCAGATCCCAAAATCAAAAGCTTTCACTTAATCCTGTCTGTGCTATACATTAATTTCATCTTCAGCTAAAAATAGGTATGATGATTTGCCTGTATAGTGTTTATTTCTCTCCACTAACTAGTATACAAGCCTTTACTCATAAAGATATCTGTACTGCATGAGATAAATCCCATTATAATGTCTATGGAGCAAGGAATATTCAATTATATATACAAAGCAAAGCAAGTCTAACAGGAAAGTTAATCTGGTGCTTGTGGCACTTACTTGGTCTGTCAGAAATGCAGGTGTGAGAGCCTGATCTGATTTAAACAACTGGGTACTGTAGTGCTGGTTCTCCCAAGGGCTAGAAAAATATCCTGCTATTGGGCCTTGACTCTTGAACATGAGCTAGAGCATGATCTCTCTGCTCTCTAGTGTAACTATTTAGTCTCTCGATCTTTATGCCAAGGACACCACAGGAAAGCCCCAACCACTTCACCCTCCACTTATCCAATGCCATAACATTTCAGTGCAGTTCCTGCTCTCCTACTCATGTATGTCCCCAGCCAGATGACCTCTCTGCTCAAAACTGTGCCCATTGCTTCAATCTCTTTACAACCCCTTATCTCAGCTCCTTCCTCTCATGAGTTTTTCCTTCAGCAGATGCTTTGTCGTTGTCAAAACAGAGCTTTTTTTTTTTTTTTTTTTTTTTTNTTTTTTTTTTTTTTTTTTTGTAAAAATAGAGCTGTTTGTGGCCAACCCTGCCACGGGCTGGTTCTCTGCCCTGCGAGAAAATGACCCACGGAAGGTGTCCGCCAGCCCCATAGCCATCCCTACAGGAACATCTAGATCCCATTGAAGAAAATCCAATCCCTAAATCTCACAGCTGACAGATTGCAGCAATTGGTGTGGAAGTATCCAGACTCCTTTGCAACCAACAAGAGCAGCATCAAGTTTGGGGGTAACAGCAGGCTCCTCTGATAAAGGCTCTTCCAAATGCCAGCCTGTCACCTCCGAGGGGGAGAAGGACTAAGAGGGAAGAAAAGCTGCCATGGGCAGGTTGCATACCTCAGGAGGCTTATTGTATGATGTCACTTTTATGTGGTATCCTTTTATTGTTTTTGTTTATATATAAACCCTGAAAGGTAAAGTGCTGCATTGTTTGCATAGTTTGACCTTAAAAATACAATTTTCTCTTTCCACACAGTAGCTCAGCTTGTACGCAACAATCCACTTACTTAAAAAACCTTCAGGAGCATTTTTCATTTGAAAGAATACTTAACATTTTTTCCTGGACGACAAACAGAATTCTAAGAATTCTAAGTCACTTAGAGTAAATTTGCAATAGACTTTGGTTAAGTGACAAATATAAATGTAGACCTGTCTTTTGCCCAAACTGAGAGGCATTTTTAATCTTTCCCTCACTTCTGTATTTATTTTCAGTGCTCGGACTATGAATATAATGAAGCTGTTCTTTGATATATCATAGCATATCAAGAGATTTCAACTCTAAAGATACAATCCCTTGTAAAGAGCTAATTAAAAATCAAATCCTTTTTTGACACAAATCCTAGCAGCAAACGTGAAATATATTACCAAATGTTGAAACACAAAGCAGAGAACTTCTTATTTTTCTTCTTAAATCTCTGCTGACTGCTCAGAATTTTATCAAGGAACGATGTGAAGAATGATTAGACTGAAAAGTTTCGTGATTTCCACCCTTAAAGATGAGACAAACTGAAAAGGCATAAAGCAAGAAGGCTCTTTTTTTTCCTCTTCCCACAGGCATCATGGTGATTACTGTACTCTGAAAATTTGACAACCATGCCAAGATAAGTAGTATCTGAAAATTTGTGTCATCTCAAACAGAAGCAACAGAAGATATTGTTCAATGTAAAGGCCATTAGTATAAATTTCACTGAAGTATTTGATTTTTATTTATGCTTATTTTATGAAAAAATGTGCAGCCAGGATATCAAAGATAATAGAGGGCAGTGGGATAGAACACAGGGAAGCTCAAAAAGAAACACGAAATATTTAATTTCAAAGCAAAAATCTCAAAATGAAACACAGAACTTGGAATTAAATGGACATTTCAGAAAGCTAATAAAACCCATAATTTGATCTGAATCCACAATAGAAAACTTGGATCATGTGATTTTGTGTTTTTTTTTATAATTTGACAAAGTAGAATTATTGATATAAAATATTTCAACCTCTTTTGACCACTTCTATCACTGAGTTCCCATCTCCAGATTTTAATGTACACCCATCTCTACTATACGTGTGCTTTCCTACTTCATGTCCCGTGGGACAAGCTCTACTGCACTATCTTAAAGTAAATATTAGTTAAGTTTATGAGACTATTTATTTCATGGTAACTTGTGAATCATTAGTAAATGAAAAATCACTGCCTAGAGCGAGCAGACTATCTTTGAATGAGGTGGAAAATGTGGCCAGCAAAGTCCAATATATTTAGAAGTCAAAGTAGCAATGATCACAAACCAATGTTCTCCATTTTCTTGTAGTTTACACAATGTTCTGTCTGACATGCTCCTCCACCTCTACGCAGACACACAGACATAGAGTGTTTTTGTGTTGAGATTTGAAGTCAAGTATGTTCTGCCTTATTTTAGATAAATCTATAAATCCTAATCTTCCCTGTCTTCTCTGGTAAAACAATGCTACTTAAAAATACTAGCTACCTCCACTGTTTGAATTGTCTCATAAATCTTCACAGGGATGTCAGAACATAGCTGGAGATACTTTTTGTATTCATATAAATAAAGTTTGTTCTAGATATGAAAATAAAATTAGAATGTACTTTCTTGGATTATATTAAAAATGCAGATTATAGTAAAAATCCAGAATTATTTGTTAAAAGTGTGAAGTCACAAAAAGGCAATATGTTTCTGTGTTTCAACTTTAAAGCTTTGAACGATAAAAAATCTGATATTTTATGAGAACACAGACAGAAGAATGCCAGATGAACTCAAATGAAAAGTAGGCCTACAGAAACTCCAGTTAATTAATGAGTTAGGACTTTCTTCAGCAATTTGATTTGATCAATAATTTGATTGTTGTTGTTATATGATATTTGTAAAACAAAACTTTGATTGAGCTAGGCACAGTTTCTAATTATGGTAATGATTACACCACTTTGCACTTTGAGTACATTTCATGAGTTTCCTAAAATATTTTACAAATAGTATTTGCTGACTTGCCACAGAATGTTGTTTCCAGGTAAAGAGCATATAACCATTTCCTAGGTATAGACACAGAGGAACACAGCAGTCAACATCATAATTTACAAATGTGAGTGAATAAGACCTCTAAATATGCTAAAGGAAATGAGGAATAGAGATGCTAAAAGTTTCTGCAGTTTTCTGAATGGAAGAATTATCTATGCTGTAGCCAAGTCATCTTACAGGCTATGAGCATTTTGTTCGAGTTTTTAGCTAAAAAGAAAAGAAAATGTATAGCTCACTCATTCATCCAATAGTGTGACTTCGGGCAATCAAGGTAACCTGTGTTCTGTGTAACAGACTTAATGAACCAGGCATGCATTTTTGCAAGTCAGATTCATTGACTTCCTTTGCTGAGAACCCCTCCCCTTGTGAAGACCATGGATATCAGCTATGAGTGACTCCTGGAAGCACAGAAGTCCATTTTCTCTGGAGTGTGAAGCTCATCTGCAGGAAAAATAAAAAGAGCAAGGCCAACACTGAAGCATCTGCCTCCATGTATCAAACTTCTGATCAAATACGAGAGGGTGCTTTATCTCCAAGAGCTGTTGGACTCTTGGCATAGTGAGGAGTACTTTGTTTCACTACAGTTTCTATGTGATCCTTCTTTTTTGTCTCTGCAGCCAGGGATTTCTCTGGTACTAATTAGGAAAAAAAATAAATAGGTTCAGACATAGAATCTCAAAGCAGACGTCAGGCTCCACAGGCCTACACATGCATAGTAAAAGGTGATTTTCCACCCTGCAGAGTTAGACAGCTTTTCATCTAAATTAGCTTGTTTGATCTCACAGAACGCGAGTCATAGTCTTTCCAAATCCATCTTCATCTGAGCCTTTGTCACAGTTTCACTCTTTGGGACTCCTCCATGGAGGTGTTATCTGCTGAAGACATTGAGCAGACTGCGATAATTTTAAATTATCCTGTTTAGCAAGTGAATTGTAAATTACTACTTTACCATGTGGTGGAGCTGGTAGACAGCAATTCTGAAAAACTCATTGTTTTCACTGTGGAGGTTGTTGCTATGTTTGAGATCTTTCTTTTTTAATAGTTTTCACAACTATGTTTAGTCTGGTAAACTACCTATAAAATTTAATCTTTGCTTTTATATTTATGCTATAAAGCCTCAACACCGAGGAAAACTTCAAGGCTTGATTTTTAGAGTGAGAACTGCCAAGTCTGACTGCAATCTTTCCAGATCAATGCCTAACGACAACTCATCTATTATTCCATGCCGAGGAAGTCTTCTGAAGAGATCTGTAGACCTCATGTTCAATTTTTAGACATCCAAAGAACATATAGATCACTGAAGAAGATGATATGCTAGGGAAACACAGACCAAGTAAATAGGGTGGGAAAAGCAGCCCAGAAACAAAAAATTGTACAATTTGCTATAATTCAGCAAAGTTCCTAATTTTCAGCACATGAGAAGGTTTCTTTGATACCAAGTGAATCTACTGAATGTTGCACGCTTAAAATAGCAAGCATTTAAGTAGCGTATTGGCTTTGAGATAAATCCTGGGTTTCTTAAACTCTGTTCTGCTTTACAAGACTTAGGCTCAGATGCTCAAAGCGATTTAAGCACCTGACTTCCCCAGGGTTTCAACACAGCTTTCAAAAATCCTTATAAGATTCTGTCTGTAACTTCTCATATAAGTCTTTCCAAATCTGGTCCTAAATGAATAAGAAATACCTCAGAGAGAACAAGGTCCTGTGATTAAAATAGCACTGTATAATTCTGAATTACTAATCATACTCCTTGCATTCCCATTAACCATCTGTGTTGCCTAAAGCAAGTGGTGTAAATTCACTATGCCTCAGTTTACTCCTCTGAAATGCTGGCATAATATTTGCCTCTATTATAAGCACTATATGTGTAAAAATTCATTTGAAATCCTCAGATAGAAAGTGCTTTGAAAGTATACAGTAATATGATCATTATTACTCTCAGTCTACACCTCATGTTTTTTTTTTTTCTATATTATTTATTATTTTACACTGCTCTTGCCTCTCAATACAGTAGTCAACTGTTTAATTCCTGAGAAATTACATTTTAGAGCATTTCACAGAGGTGTTGGTGACATATGGTCAAATTCCAGTATGACCAGTTTGCCAACTGAAATTCTCCCCAAAAGTGGATTAGGAATTTTTCACTTCCTCTAACATATTCAGCAAGGCTATCCACTAAGAAATACCCTTTGCATTTCATTCCTATGTAGCTATGCAGTAGTGAACCAAGTTTATATTTCTGGCTGTTTTGACTACAAAGTAGTTTGAATTATTTGGGGAAATGCAAGACAAAATTAATAATGCTGACATTGTGTATAAAATACCAGTGTTTGAAACCACATTTGTGAATAACTGTTTTATTTCAGATTTCTCATGGGCTGGTTCTTTCTTACACATTAGAAGAAGACTTATAATCTGTCCAATTTTATGTGTGCATTTTAAATTATGGAAAGAAACAGAAATTCACTTATTTCTTACTCTTTTCTGCATTCCCATAGCTTGAAAATAGTCCCATTTGTTATAAAAAAGACATTATGAATAGTTTATAGTGTGGATTGACTCAAACAACGAGAATCTGTTGGATACTGGATTTGTTTGGGCTATTACAGAATGATCTTTCAATGCTTATTAAGACAAGTACACAGAGCTATGTTAACTTTTAAGGGGTCATTTAAATTTTTGTGTCTGGAGAAGAACAGGGCACTTAAATTTAAAAATCCCCAGACAAAACTATATCGCAAAACTCAGCAATGCTCCATGTCTACTTGTGGTCAGTTGTAAGATAAATGATGAGAGCAAAATTCAGATTTAAAACTGAAGTCTGAGTTTGAACTACTAGCTGATCTTATGTTTACATAAACTGCAGTGACAAAGTATATCTGTGGATTAAAGAATGAGGGCCAGATTTTCAGCTAGTGAAAATTGCGGTAGGTCCAGTGAACCCAGCTGAAATAAACTGATTTATGCCTCTTATAACAAAGAAATTATTTGCATTATTTGTTTAGAGAAAAAACTTCTTACACCATTCACACATACGTTCTCATGGCTTCAGCTGTAACACAAATGTTAGAAAGCTACGGAAATTTCAGGGTCATATTTGAAAAAGTTTTTCTTGTATATGAATCGATCATGTGCAAAATAAGGACATATTCTTACCTATAGGAACCCTTTTCAGTAAGCTTCATATTTCTTTACCTCTTTGATATATATTTATATGGCTTCATCCCAACATGACCTTGAGAGGTTAATTTAAAACAAGACTTGATTTTTTTTTCGCTATTTGCTTAAAAAAAAAAAAAAAAAAAGAAAGGGTTTATGTAGGACATGTTGTTCACTTGATGTTAAATCTCATCTTACAAGGGTGTTCTGGAATGTGTTGGAATAAATCTCAACAGTCATATTCCCTGAATAATAGCTAAATGTTTGTGAGTGCAATAGGAGGTATAGCTCAAAATCTTTCATGACTAGAAAAAGCAGTGTTATTTTAAGACTCAAATACTTAGCGCTTTCCTGTTTTCTCTCAGCATTGTATCAGTAGGTACATTCTTTAAAAGAAATCACATCTTGGTTTCTTTAGTCTGCAGAAACTCCATCTGTGCATGCTTCTGATAAAAAACAGATTCAGGACGACGGAATCCACTGAGGCAATGTATCTGCAGTTCATTTGTGCATATTCTCCATGTCATTTACATATAAATTACATAACCTATGAAGTATGGACTGACTTGTTCCTTTGACGGGGAGGTCATTTGGGAAGAAGGTGGCATGGAGGTGAAAGCTGCCCTTGGCACACACACTACCTGGAGGGCACGGGCTCTCTGATAGCCTCAGACCTGGGCAGAATCTGCTGAGGACGGCATGGCACTCTGTTCCCTGTAAGCGGCACTGATTTGGGAATTTTCCTAAGATTTGAAGAGGGGCTGCTGCTTGGGAAAGTGGCCGGAGCTACTACTGCAAAGACAGGAGCCACTGTGTGCTGCTGTTCAGGCACGAAATCCTCAGCTGGTACAGTTGCCCTAAAGCCCTCTATATCTGTTTGATCCCCATCTCTCTGCTTAGTTTTAAAAGTACTTCCTTGAGTGATGTAATCTTGGGGCAATTTTCCTCTCATGCCAAGTTTATATATTGTATATACTACTTATATGTTGACTTGGGTGACATTATTTCCCAGTTCCCGGTAAGATAGGGATCAGACCACCTCTGCGCAGCTGAAAGACCGAAGTGTTCCACCAGACAACACAAGATTTCTTAAGAACATTTTGGAAGTGGAAATTGAAGTCATTTGAGGATTAGCGTTTTGTTAGATGGGGAGATGAACCCCAAAACACAACATCCTGAAATTGCTCAGCCGTTGTTCATCAGCGAAGATTTGAAGGCAGAGATCGTAATCAGTTCCTGCTCTATCTGCCTGGTGCATGGCTTGCAGAAGAACAAGCAAGACAGGTCAGTACTAGCCCCCCTTTTCTCTGTCTCTGTAACCTGGTATTAGTGAAAGAAAGCAAAAAGGTTTGAAATCCTACTTGAAGCGGATACTGGTTACTTAAGTCAGCATTATGTTCAGTAACAACAGACACAGCTGTCTTGACCACACACAGACCATTTTAGCAATTGCCAAAGTGCAACACTCTTCATGCAGCCAAGTCTTAAATTATGGTAAGCAATGAAATAACCAAAGATGTTTTTAAAAAAGAAAGCAAATCAGTGCCATTAATATTAAATTTATCTTTCAGATAACTCTTGACTGGTAACAAATGTGTGTTTGCCAGATATGTGAGCAATAAGACTACAAAAAGTAAAAATTACTTCATAAAAATAAGTCAGCCAGTCTTTTATGTGAAAAGGATGCAATAACAATGTAATTATAATTTCTAAGCGCATGTAATTATTAAAATTGAAACGGATCCACAGTCTTCTGCTTTCTGTGTCTTCTCTTAGGCCTTTTTTATCAGAGTCACAGTGAAAATGCATATCAGTGGCAAGGCTTGTAGGGAAGATAAATTTAAGCTTAGTTTAGCAGAAAACGTAAGCACGTGAATATAACTATGCATAGACTTCAATTCTTTGCTGAATCTGAACCCCAAGAAAGGCACTCTGGTCTTTTCAAGGATTTTCGGCATTTTCAAATACTTTGAGCGGAGCAAAGGATAAATTTGTATTTGCCCAAACTTTTTTATTTCTATTTAATTTTGCACGTAGAATTAGGGGAAAAAAAAGGGGGAAAAAAAGCTTCTCAGCTTCTCAGCTTCTCAGCTTCTAGCTTTTAAAAAGGAATAACAGACTAAAGAGACTAAAACATGCCCAAAAACACATCACTGCCATAGAAATAAATTAAGGAGAGAATTGAATTTCTGTAATATAGAAGTGTATGAAAGCTGCATGCTGATTAACACTGCCTAAGCCACTGGAAGCACACAAGACCATAAATCTTTTCTCTAAGTATAAAAAGCAGCTTCTCCCAGCAGTCCTTACAATTCTTCCTTTCCAGATAGATCCAGAAGCTGCTTCGCATCCTGGATAACTTCAAATCACCTTCTGCACATGAAGTACGCTGTACTTTGTGCTCTGCTGCAGTTCTGTCAACAAAGTGTATCCCTTGTCTCTACTTGCAGAACTACACTGGCCTTATCTTCCAATGTGAAACACAAAGCACTGTCTAACAGCACACCGGAAAAGGTATGCTTCACCAAAATGAGCCAAGTTTGGCTTCTGCCCATGGTCATTGGATGGAATGAGAGTGTAGCAAAAGGAATAGCTCATATTCTGAGGTCAGTAACTTTTTCCCCTCTCTTTCTGGGCTTCTTGTAGGTAGTTGCATGGTGGTAGAATTGAGAAAAACAACAGCTGTAGACAGATTTCGACTGCTACTCAACTACTGCTTATCTAGGAGAAGAAAAGAATATGCTTTTGAAGCGGCATGAAGGAGGACGTGGTTGAAGCCCTCCTGTTTTTTGCCTAGAGAGACTGGTTGTAAGTGCATCTTTCACAAAGGATAGCACCTCACCGGTATTTGTGGTGATGAACAAAATCAAAGATCTTATTATTAAACATCTTATGAACTTTCTGTGTAGCCCTGCTCACCTACAAATTAAAAAGTAACAGACCCCCCACACACTGTCATCCCCCCTTTCATAACTTTTTCAAAGTTCCATAATTGATTTTGATTATTGCTTTTCCCCAGAAAGGTGAATTTGCATCTCTACATTTTTAAATAAAAATTTTCCTAATGAAAAGCAACACCAAAAAATAAACCATCCTGTTACTTTTTGGAAAATGATTAGGTCTTTACACACTGCTTAAAATGGTTGAAAAAGTGTAAAATAAAAATGTAAATGTTATCATGCTTTGTCTGCTCCTGCAAAAAAAGTACAGCTTGTTCAGAGCAATGCTCAAGATTATGTTTTGTGTCAGTTGCTATGGAAACTTTTTTTTTTTCCTTATATAGAAAAGCAATTAGTTAGGAAAACCCCTGGAAATTCTTGGTAGATGAAGACCTTGCTGATACTTTGGGGTTCAGGTTCTGTTTTTCTAAAGGTAGATGTGCCTGGTGCACCGAAAGTGGTCAACCCTGAGCAATATGCAGGGTGCCCAGCGCAGCTGAGAGAAGAGGAGATGTGAAGACCAGGAAACAGCACTTTCAAAATACAAACATAACCTTCTATTTCCTCATAATTTCCACAATGCGATGAAAATGGAGCAGATCCTGCCTGACATAGGGCAATGAATCTTAGAAACGGGTTTCCAAATAAGAGATGTCTGGGGGAAGGGTGTCCAGGGTTCAGCGCACGTGGCCTTCCGGTAGAGCTCTCTCAAATGCGTTCATTCCTACGCTCAGCATTGCAGGCTGTAAAACTCAGAGCAAAACAGAGCCAAAACTAAATGATTTCAGAATATGATTTTAGCAGTGCAAAGGAACTTACACGGGGAGTTTATATGATAACTGAATGTGGTGCATAAATAGGGTCAGAGGGAAACTTTCTGAGGAACATCATCTGTAAAGTTCCACCACTGGGGCCCAGTTTCCAGTCACCTACATTTGAGCTCCCATATGCTGGACCTTGTGCTTCTAATTTTCCTGGGTCTCGGAAGACTCCAGCCCCCTCTCTGTCAAAAGCCTTTCCAGGAAGACCCCTAAGCATGGGCTATTTGCTCTCCCTAATGGAACTGAAGCCCTTCAACACAGCTGCTCTAAGCCCACAGGGCCGGTGCTGAGCCAAGGATGCCCTCATAGCTTCATTACACTTCCTTCTCATCTCCAGTTATGCAGTGCTGTCAGTTCCCAGCTCAGATTTTTGAGGATGTTTGTCAGAGGAAGCAAACCAAGAGAAAGACTCCAGTTTTTCTTAAACAATAACTCATGCTTTCATTTATTACAAGAAACATGTAAATGTAGGCAAAATTGTACGTGTCTACTGACATTTCACTACCTAACATCCAGCAATGCTAGAGGCCCCTGTGTGGCCAAGATCCCTCATCTTTCCCAACTCTGTTACTTGATACCTCCTCCAGAACATGGGAGTCTACCCCATTTTTCTGGTCTCTTCAATTCTCTCCCTAAAAAAGCAGGTCCTATTTGGGGACCTGTTAGAAAAATAAACCCATGTGTTCTACACTTGTTTGTCACGCAACCTCCTGTTCCACCTCAATCTGCAATGAAATCCAGACAGTCTGTCACAGGCATCTTCCCGCATTCATTTCACACTTGAAAATGTAAGTAAGTTTGTCCTGAACTGTAGCCAATTTTCAGTCCTCTGGGGGCTTCCATGTGAAGTGCCCGGTGTCATATAAAACTTGCAAATTGTACATACACAGATTTTCCTAAAATTAAAATGCCTCATTTCTCCTCTTAGTTCTCTGGAAAAACACTAGATTTTTTTCTGATTTCTTATTGACTTAGCATTCACAGGGATCATAGATGATAAAATACAGAACACCCCTGCTAAAAGCAGGCAGAGTATTTGGTTTTGTTAGGATAGATGAGGTCCACACCTTAGCTCCAAAAAGGGAGAGGACGATGAAGGTGCAGAGCAGGATAACTACTGTTTTCAGCAGAGGAAAGACAAAAACAGGATAAGGGATATGGAAGGAGTACGGAATAGATTTGGGTGGAAGCACCAGAGCTAAGGGAGAGAAAAGAGTGTTCATCAAGAGGAGGAGGAAGCAGAGTCCACGGGGATATCAGAGAGACCCAAAGGAGCCCTACTATCGTAAATTAGCAGTTACATGAACACCACAAGCATAATGCATGCATTTCATGCTGTAGTAATTCTTCATAATTCAGTAATTTCAACATGATGTAGTAATTCTTCACCATAAACTTCAAGATCACTCTGAGTGCTTGGTAGTAGGGCAGGATTTAGTTTGTGGATGAGTCAGATCCCCTGTGGTGTAAATAGACATAGTTACACTCACTGCAGTGGGTTTTTGTGCATTTACATCAGTAGGAAACTTCATTTTGTTTAGCAAGCCCTTAAAGAAAAGACTAGACCAGAAGAAAATATATTTTTTCTCTTCTCATCCTTGAATTTAAAACCATAAAGTTATTTTGTCCTGTGCTGCAGTATTTCAAAGGCAGAACAAAGAGCCTGTGAGAGTAAGCACGGCTATGTGCTAATTTATAACTGCTCAGAGTAAAAGGCAGCTCCAGCTGACAGTAGTTTCAAAAAAAATCCTGCCTCCTGTAAATTAGAGTAAGGGAACTGATCACTGAAGGTAAACAGGTGATGAAATACTTCATTAGTACCTCATTTGTAATTTATGTCTGCTGAAGTAGTTGACAAAGAATCAAGCTGTAAGTGGTAGATTTCTCAGAAGTGCAGCCTTTGAGGTCACTGGAGTGGATTAATTATAACCCAGTGTAAAGCACAGCCTGTCTCTGTGTCAATTACCAGTATTTGATAACTGAAATTATGTCAAGCTCTGTTCTTCTTCAAGATGCAGCCACACATTTTAAAATCATTATGACTGTAAGCATGAGCTCCACATAGCTAATGAGTTCAGCTCATTTTTTAAAGTTCATTTTGACTTAGGAGATAGAAGTTCAGTTGCAAAGGGGAGTGGGTGGCAAGGGATTCGCTTCTGCGAAAATAAATGCCTTTACTCATCCCCTCTCCCAATCATGTGCAGGAGAAACATATTTGGTTCACTTGCCAAAGAATCATTTAAATGTATTGTAGGAGAAAGAGTTGAGGGAGTCAACTGCTATTAAATATGACCTGCTTCTAATGGCTATAAGAGCTCCAATTGTTAAATGGAAATGTGAGGCTTAATGGACTACCTGCTGTTCATATTCATAAGAGCAAAATGACTGATAGAATACCTCTACATGTCTTGGGATTTTCTTTCCCCTTTTCCTCCCTTTTTTGCACTCTTTTCCTGGAGCTGCAAGAATATTGGATAGAATTTGATAGCATCTGTTAGTATGTTATCAAAACCTAACGCACACTTGCTGGTGCGTAACTCTATCTTACGACACCTACGCAAGCTGCTGTTAGTGTGGCAGGCAGGCAGCATGAGCTCCCTGCATGCCATTGATGTGGTTTGGTTTTCTGATGCATAAACCAGTCAAACTGACCGCTCCTAGGCCAACATTTGCTTCAAGTTTCCTGTGCATTTTTCCTTTTCACACTTACAGAGTGGCTGCAGCTTTGGCTTGGGTCAGGATCTGATCAAAAGTGCTTGGTCTAGTGAGATTTTTTTCACGGTTCTCTTCTTTCATCTGTAATATCTGACTAGTAAGTATCTTTCACTGAAGTAAAGAATAATATGAAATCCTGTTGTAGAGGTAGGGCTTTTTTTTTTTTGGTTTTGGTTTTACTCTAGCTAAACGATGTTCAGTCCTGATTTAGACAGGATTTCAACTGAATCACTCATATTCATCATGGCTGTAACTTTTTAAAAAACTTTTCATATTTCAGTATTCGTCAACAATCTTTTAAGAAAGCAACAAGTTAATCCATTGAGTTGGACATGGTACAGTCACAAGGTTTTCTTCTAAAGAATAAACTTCTTTTAGGATTAACAACATGTGGTGATAATGTTTAAAGTACAAATTTTAGTTTGTCAGTGCAACTCATCATTCCTTATTACACATTGTGAAATCATTTTAAGATTCTTTGCACATCTTTAAGCCAAAAGAGTATCTGACAACAACCCAAGACCTCTACTATGGAGTCCAGAGTAAGTATACAGCTGTCGTCTAAACCGTAACTGTCTGACCTGAACCTCAGGAAAATGACTGAGGAAAAGATTTATTTGTATCTCTACTTTAATAATAGTTCCTTTTCCACTGGAACTGAGCTCTCCAATTTACATGATGTTTCTGTTCATATGTTTAGTGCAATTATATTGTGATTAATATTAGAAGTACCTAAACAAGTCAGGTATTTGGAAAGATAGATAGATAGATAGATAGATAGATAGATAGATAGATAGATAGATAGATAGATATTTGAACAGAACATTCAACACCACCAGGGTGATCTTCTGTCTCTGCTGAGATCAGCAAAAGCTATAGTGTCTACATCAGTGCCTATGGGATTTCGAATCTCATATTTTAACCTCCACTCTTTCAGGGAAAATATTTTATTGGATAAACAGCCAGAATCTTGAAACAATCCCTCCCTGAGTGTTTCATGGCCATAATGAAAATGATTTCTCCATAGCATCAATCAAACTACAATATTTAAAAAAATAGTAATTTCAATATAAGTAAGCAAAAATATGTTAGAGATTGGAAATTAGGAAAGGGGACTGGTATGAAGGCAAGCTATATCTAGACTTACCTGCTAGGAAAAATGATGGCTCCTGTCCAGCCCACACTTCCAGTTTTCTTTTCTGTGAAAACCAGATTGTGGGAAGATGGGAGGGAAGAAGGAGGGACAGCTGGTGCATGCCTCTGTTTTGACCCAGAAGGTAGCTGGGATGCAAGAATATGTAACTTGAAAGTGGAAAATTCTCCCCAGATCCCTCATCTAGATACAGCTAGATACACCAAAGTGACCAAGGAAATGACATTTTTATAGGAATTAAAAAACTTTTCCATCTTTTCCATTCATTCAGTTAAATATAGTTTTATAGACTCAGACTTTTCCAAAAAAAAAAAAAAAAAAGAAAGAAAAAGGAAAAAAAAGGGGAGTAAGGGGCAATAGATGGGATTAAACATCCCACTTTGAACGATACTACATTTGAGGTGAATCTGAGCTTAATAAATCTGATGACTCAGAGCCAGGTTTTTGTAAAGATTCAGGAACAGATTTGCAAACTCTCTGAATTCCCAGATGAGTCCAGATTCGCAGAAGGCCTCAGCTCCTACCTGGCACCAAAGCAATGGGCACGTTTCCAGAAATGCCCACTATCTCTCAGTTCTTGTTCTAACAGCTGAGCTCAGAGTTTCAAAGAAATATCAGCACCAACACATCTGAGAATTTGTAAAAAACATAAAAAATACAGTCTGCTGCTCGCATGACAAAATGTGGGCGAGTGACCAGAGAAGAAGCACAAGGAGTTAAGCGGAGGGGACAGAATTGCTCCTTCTCCAGGCTGCTGCTCTTGCTTCCTGCCAAGACGAGCAGATACGTACCCATGCTGGGTTAGGATTTATATACCTTGAGAAAAGGTGTGCGGCTTGTCGCGGCTGGCGGGGTGAGACAGCCGGCCCCGTGGGAATGCTCAGGAGCTCAAACAGATGGCCCTGAGCGGCCGCTCCGGAGCGAGGACAGATGGCAACACGGGCCTGCTCAGGAAGAGGGACATATGGCAACATAGGGTTGGCAGGAGCACAACTCCTTGCACTGGTCCCAATTACAGGCCCGACAGGCCTGGGTTTGATGGGGGAAGGTAAGAGGGATGCAACTTCTTCCCATCCTTTTGCTAAACTGGCCAGGGGGACTCAGGCGCCACTGGTGTCAGGGTGCAATTGGGATGTGTGCTATGAAGTCAGGACACTGCAGAGCACTGAGTGATTCTCCTCATCTTCCTCTGCTGTCACTGCAGCATCTATTTGCCACTATTCTTATATTTACTTATGTATTCTCATTCTCATCACAACTTGGGTCACCAGAGGCAGAAAATGATAAAAGGCAGCACGTTTGCTGCTGCGGTGCACTGGTCGCATTCAGCAGGTTGCTACATTGCTTGAGATATGGAAGGCGAATTTGTCTGTTTATTTATAACTGGCAGATAGTAACTATCACAGCACTAAACACAAAATATGCAACACAATAATGTATATATAGTATGGATTCTGTATATTATGCCATTGAATATATAAACACTCCCACTATATTTATTTTGGAGATAGTAGAGACATTACCCAAGAAATCTCCTGCACTTTTGAATTAGCTATTATGGCATGATTACTTCCCCACTAACTACCACGTTACAAATGTAAAAGATAGTTAAGAGGAAGAATAAATTGCGAGCTCATGCCTTCCTATGGCGTTTTTATTATGAACAGAAGAATTAAAAAGCTTTACATTCTAAACATTACAGCATGTGCTTATATACAGACGAGCCTACTACTGCCAGTATGTCTCCAGTATTTCTTTGCCTTAATACAAGAGATCTGCACAGAAATGGAAACTTCTGGGAATATTTTAGGTAGATGCAGAGGAAAACACTTAGCATTGGTCATATTAAAGTGCATCAGGAGTCAGTAGTTAACACCTATAGCATAGCCTGATTGCCTGATGAGAATGGGATGAGGATTTTTAGAGAGAATATTGTGTTGAGCAAATTGCCTCCACGGTATTACACTATACTTTAAAAAAACTATTGTCATTACATTTTCTGCTTTTCCAGCATCCTTAATCACCCCTTTCATCTCTATTAAGAGAACGGTATTCATTACAGAGGTATAGGAATTAATTAAGCTGCAGTATTGGTTATTCCTAGACACTAAATATAATGGGTCTTGATGGTCATATCATTCAGACCAATGTCCTGACCACAGGCAAAGGTGTGCTATAATACCATGTATTGAGGCTCTTATTAATAGATTATTTCCAAAATTCATTTCTGGGGAATGAGGGGATGGTTCCAGGTGGGAGGAGGAAGGAAGAAGGGGCCAGTGGTGATAAAGATAAAAATGATACCTCTGATTGTAAAAAGATTTTGATTTATTCTAAAAAATAAACTGTGAAATCTAGATACAGAAGTGGATGTGAACTTCTCCAAAAAGAGTGCAGTGATCACAACTGCATTTTTGAGAACCTTGTCTTGTGATTCTATCTTAGCTAAGTGGTATAGGGTCAAATATTTCCTTTTTATTTCAAGATTGTATATAAGCTAGTAGAGAACCTAGAATCTAATTTGTACACTAAAGTCTGTTTGAAAAAGGCTTACTGATGCCTGTTTTTACATTTTGTGGAAGACATTCTGCACAGTTTCTGCAAAGAAATTATTTTAGCCATTCAAGAAAGACTTTAAAATATACTTTTTGTGAGATGTACACATTTACATGGTGAAATCTATCAAAAACATCCTGGAAATACTAACAGATAGTTTTCCTGGACCTACTTTGCCAGACCAATATAGTGAAAATGCCTGGATTTCCTCCAAATAAAAAAAGAGAGAGAAACTCTCTCTGTTAACTCTCTATAACTCTCTGTTAGGGTGACAGAGCACCACAACAGGCTGCCCAAAGATGATGTGGAGTTTCCTTCTTTGGAGATATTCAAAACCCACCTGGATGCCACCCTATGCCACGTGCTCTAGGTGTCCCGGCTGGAGCAGGGGGGTGGACCTCCCTAGAGGTCCCCTCCAACCTCAACCATTCTGTGATTCTGTGTAACTCCTTTATCCATCAAAAGAGTGAAGTCTGTCTAGCACTGAGTATGTTATCCTTGTAATGATACATATCTGTATGTATTTCATGATTATCTTGCTCTGACAGCCTGGTACTTTACCAGTGAAAGGTCAGAATCTCAATTGATATGCATTGGCATAGTGGCACTCACATCAATGGTGATTGAGGGCTATGCTGATTGAGGGCCACTGATGACTTGCCTAAAGATTAAAGTTTGACAATTATTTTGTCTAATATAATTTCTTTGAAAAGTCAGATTTCTGTAAATGGTTCCATCCATATTATTTACATTTTCTATATGTTTTTAGTTAAGTTCCCTCCAAACTCAAAATATGTTTGTTTGTTTGTTTTTTAATCTTTTATGCAGGAATGGTTTCCTATAGTTTGGGAAGACTGTCCTAATATTTCATTGCTGTGAAATGTCACTGTCCTATTTGTTACAAATGCACTTATTCTGCTCCATTTGAGTGACCTTTGGATGATACCAAGAAGTTATAGAACTTATAAAGTAGAAATCCCTCTGTAGAAACATCCTGAATCATTTTCCTCTGGGAAAAGGCCTTTCCCACCTGCAATTTCAATAGGATGTTTGTTGCCCCCAGAGAATGGCTGAGAAGATCCACAATTTACTTTGGTAGTTTGAGGCAATATTCTATACACAACATTCAAAATACCAAAAATCCATCAACTGTAAGAATGAAAATAAGTGTTTTCATAAGCAATGCACCATGGTTAGTCATGATGCTTCCAATTTACAACATCCCAGAGAGATGAATGACCTTGCTTATGTTTGTTATTTTAGTTTTTCTAAGGGATGTATGATGAATGAGATTTTCCAAATATATTCATGAATAATAATATCATTTTAATGATATTGCATCTATGCATATAGCAGATGATTATAGAGAATGCCAATGGGGACTGATAACCAGGTACTGTAATTGAAATCATGTCTAGAAGAAATACTATACTGTGGCTTAGCACACTTCAGGACTACCCAGAAACCAATATCTCTCCTGAAAATGGTAGACTGCCTACAGCTATCATTCCAGCTATTTCTGAGTAATGGTAATAGCTCTGGAATGACATCTGAGTTGAAGCAGTCAGGTATTAAAATACCAGACAAGCACAGCTGCCTGTACCTGACTGTACTGCAGGAGCAGTGATCTATGGCAAACTGCCATAGTAATATGGCCCTTTAAGATGTAACCTCTCCAAAAGGCAAAAGTTCAAGCAGATTTGCTTCTTAGGTCTATCCTCTCATACCAGGCTTTAAGAGGGACTTCTGTATTTTGTTTTGTTTTACTGTTAACTGTTTCAAGAATAATGGTAAAATATTGCAAATAGGAATGTAAGAAAAAAATATGTAGATTCTATCTTTCTATCTGCAGAGTAAATATGAAGTCCCCTCAAAACCTGGTGTTTCTTACATAAGGAGAAGTGGAGATTAAGCTGAAAGCTGGCTTCACCAAAGGTATTGACCAAAATCCCACTAACATTCTTTAATTCAAACAGTTCCTTTTCTCTGTCCTATGTAACTACCGGACATCACATGAGTTTCTTTCTGTTTTTTTCTTTTTCTTTTCTTTTCATTTCAGAAATAATGGAAATAACTTAGATCAAATTATAGCTTCATTTTCTTGGGCATAATCCACGAGCCTCAGGAATAGCTGATGAAATATCCTCGCATTTTTCACCAATTGAACTAATCCAGTCAACACCATAATTGCACTCAGAATCCCTTAGGCCTAATTTGAGTGCAAGGAAAAGCTACTGTGCTATTGTTAAACTCCTTGGGTTGAATTTTTTACCAGCCAATAATTACAAAACACAGGAAATGACATGGTGAATGATGGAAGTATTTTGAAGTGCAAATTTATGAAGCAGCTGCAGCAAATAAAGTGGTAATTTAATTAGGCTTATGTCCTAAAGCTGAGGTGTAGTAAAGAACATTTCTCAGACACAAGCTAATTCAAATCTGGAATAGTAATCCCACATTTAGTAATTTCAGTGCTATAGCTCAGTTAATTACAGCATATTAGCAAAATAATGAGATAATTAATCTTCAAGTGCAGTTCTTGTCTACATGCATATTATAGAAGAATTTGACTTATCCTTTCTTTGTATGTTTTTCCAAGAACAAGTTATGACTAATTTAACCTAGAGAAACTCTTCCTCACCAAAATGCCTAGATTCTTTTCTCTTCCAAACCTATCATATTTCTGACAACTAATTCTTTGTTTAAACTAGAAAAATACTTTCATAATACAGGCTGTGAGAAAAAATCTCAAAAGGTATTAGGTTCATCTTATTTGTCAACAAAAGACTAAAAGACTAATGTGCTTTACTTTTAGAAATAGAATGTATAAACTGTTATTGAACTACTTAATATATCCTTCTTCTATCCCAATTTTTTTGTAGTACAGTGGTTTCCATCTGAAAATGTGATTTCACAAACAGGTAGCTGTTAACATGTTCAATGCATCTCTACGTTAAGCATAATGTCACAGAACTATTATCTGTTTACAAGTCCTAATAGTCATAATTTAACAGATTGTTCAGTGAAGTATTCCAGACTTTCAGACGAAGCTTCTGTTCTGTCAAAAGAGCTTTTAGCATCACCTTAAATAAATAAATACTTTTTCTTGTTTCTGCTTCTATATATACCCAGCTACAAAAGGTAATAGTTGTGTGATTGGTGTGCTTCAATTTTTCCAAACCGTATCCAGAATTCACTGAATCACAGAATCATAGAATCACAAAATGGTTGAGTTTGGAAGGCACCTCTAGAGATCGGCTAGGTCAACCTGCCTGCTCAAGCAAGGTCACGTAGAGCACTTTGCATAGGGTCACATCCAGAAGGGGTTTGAAGATCTCCAGAAGAGGAGACTTTGCAACCTTTCTGGGCAGCCTGTTCCAGGGCTGTGTCACCCTCACAGGAAAGAAGTTCTTCCTCTTATAAAGATGGCAATTCCTGTGTTTCCGTTTGTATCCATTACCCCTTGCCCTGTTGCTACCCACCAGTTCTCAGCATTTTTTCCTATTCTTTTCAATAGATTTCATTTGTTTCATTGTGTTCTTTATTTGTCTTGCAAGTCTGTTTCTGTTTGCTTCAATTTTTGAATCAATTCACTTGATTTTATGATTGTTAGAAACTTTTTTTTTTTTTTTTTTGATATCTAATACTATTAGTTTTAGCACTAAATATAACTGAACCAGCATTTCACATCCTGCCCTTACTTCCACAGACGGCTTCACTGGCTCCAGACATACTGTCAGGTCAGATAAATGGGGTTTGGCTCACTGAAAAAATTGTCATGAACATCACATTTAAAGAAATTTTATTTAGTGTCATACAGGCTAAAGAGTTAAGTAACTGCAAAAAATATATATTTTTTTTTTCCATAGTAGATGAGGAAAGTTGTAACACTGGCAAAACAAACAAGAAAGGAAAACAATTGTCTGGGAAAGAGCAAGACTTTGTATCTGTTGTTTATTGTTCACATTTGCTAGACTCCTGTTTGTAGAGCTGACGAGAACTGCTAGTCCTAAAAATAGTGGCCCAAATTCAACAGACTTGAAACTATGCACTTCCTCTCTAATAATAGGCAAAGGCGTAGAGAGCATGTGGCTTCAAATCTTTTTACTTAAATGAGAATTGCATAGTGTTTGTCTCATGTAATTGTTGGCTTTGTAAAGTCAACTGGAGAATTGCTATCTGTAGAAAAAGACTAGTTCAAACAATCCAGATGTTTGTATTCAAATTATACTTCACTGGAAATCTTGGAGAATGATGAAAAACCTATATCCCTATTAAATATTCCTGTCTAACACTGAACAGAGACATTAGTGAGTAAATACATATATTCCAAGATGAGGGAGGAAATAGTAAAGTAAGAACCCTAATTTTTTTTTTTCACTGCATCCCTGTGGCCTGACCCACAGCAGGCCTGAGGATTAAATGCTCTGAGATTGCCACCATATCTGTAGATAATTTTTTGCTAAATGACCTACCTAGATTTAAGCTCCAGGCTTGACTCAAGCCTTGTCTCAAGCCTGGACATATAGAAGTTGTAGTTTTCCAATAATAGAGACCAAAAGTCCTAATTCTCACACATTCTGTACTCTCCTACACTGTAGGACGAAAAATCAAAACAAAAGAAGGACCAGCTAAACACCTGACTTTTCAGAAATTCACTGTGATTTTTTTTTCCTGCTGATTCCCAATGGCATTTGAAATGATTTTCCTAAGTTCCACATTAAAATTGCAGGAATTAAAAGCTCCTTAATTCTCAAGGTTATACATCAATGTCACACGATGCAGAGATGTCTCCATTTTATTATCTGACTATAGATAGCATTTTTTTCCTCTGAAATGTTAACCTCAAAATGAAGAGTTTGAGTCACAGTGATGGCTGAGTGTCCAGAGCAAGAGAAGTCACTATCACTCTCCTGCAACAGCGAAAGCAGGCATGAACAGCATATCTTGGCATAAAAGGTGTCCCCTAGAGCCTGCTTTTCAGGACCTCTTCTCTATAGAGGCTGTTCTCTTTCTGCCTCCTGTTTTTTCACCTAGCAGAAGTGGGCAGTGATTGCCCAAGTAATAAAGCCCTTCACAGTCTCTCTCACAACTACCTCTGCCAGTCTCTTGATTCTATGAGAGGCTAAAATAATGACAGTTATAAGGCACAATCACCTTCATGTGGTAAGAAGCTTTCTCCATGAAGCTATTCCAGTGAAGCTGAAAATGAGGAGAAGGAATCTCAGCTTGTCTCCGGTTCCCTCTGTGAACAATCTTCTTATCGCCTTTGTGTCCTCCCCTTGCCCACACAGACCTATAGATTGCAGGGGAGATGCAGCCTTTTGAGGACTCCTTGCCTTAGTCTGTAGTTTAGAAATTGCAGTGTGGGCTGTGGGAAGAGCCAGCTGAGCTCTAGTGTCACTGTAGTGGGCTGAGGCAGCAAAGGAGCGCATCTATTTTATCAGAAAGCTTGGTGGTAGATCTTGGTGGAGTGAAAGCAGTTAAATTCAATAGCGAAGTACTTTTGCCCAAAAGCTTAAAATTAGTTCTCACACAAAAGCACTTATTTGTTTTTCTTTTTGCATAAATGATACAGGTTTTTAATTTTTTTTCAGTGATTTTGTTTTGCCCTGAAATTAGCAACAGACACAGCTGAGGAGAATTAGCTGTTAATAGTACCAAATTTTCCTTTACCCTCACAAAAAAATAGACAGCATGTAATAGAATCAGTTATTGTCGTATTTGTTCTCCAGAGGGATCCTGGTCACATATGAAAAGTTTGATAACTCACTGAGGTAGGAAGAATTCATGGCTTGACTCACTAACCTCATAGTCTTCAAGCAGTGTCAGGCTATTTTAACTGAGTCTCAGCTGAGCGTCATATGCTGTTTTTCACAGAACGTTCTTTTGTTTCATAATATCACATATCTTGCTAACGCTGGAATTACATTTTCAATATAATCTCACTACTATGCAAAGTGATTTTAGAAACAGGGAATACCTAATGTCATTTTTCTTCAATACAGTACACCATCTTCATTATTAACTTTCCCTTAGTGATATTTAATGTAATATTTAAAGTATTTGAGGAGAAATCCAGACCACAGCTGAAATTTTCAAACCATCTGGTTTCCATTTCAGAAGCGAGGAGGGTCTCTAATTTGGCTTACACCAACTGTCCAGGACTCTGACTTGCAATCCCTGAAGCAGCCAACTAGCAACATTAACAGAGAAAAATGTCATATTAGAAAAGTGTTTACAAGATCTTTGTAAGGCTGTGTGCCTTAAATTCACCCTTCCTTTCCAGAAGGTACTTCTCAACACGCTACAATCCTTATTATCTTCAGGTCTTTACACTTTGGGATCTCTTTCACTTCTTTCTTCTTCATTGAACCTCACACTCAGTCTTTATCCATTTCTCTTTTTTTTTCTTACTTCCCAGTGATTTCTAGTTGAATTTAGTCTCTCTGTTGAAGCTGTCTACCAAGAGGCAAAGAAGATGACTTGAAGAAGAGAAAAAAACATCACTACTATGATCAAAATATTTGTTTGTGCTGTACAGTTGGTTGAACCGCATGGTCACAATAAGGATTATTAAGCCAATCACTAGACCATAAAGTGATGTCTGGAACATTTTTGCAAACCTTAATATAACACAGAAGAGTAGCAACTTTCCCTTTTTTTCTTTTTTTTTTTTTTTTTAATTTCTCACAGGTATACAGGTATATAGATTGAACACAGTTGCTGAAATGATTTGGGATCTAGTGATGTCCCAGCTGTTGTATGTTCTCCAGAATGACTAGCCTTGATCAGAGGAAAGAAAAGAGATGTAACATATGAAATTAATCAAATAGCAGAAGAATATACTCTTTGCCTTGTAGAGATGCAATACAATTTCTTAGAAAAATAAATTTCCAAATGAAGTTAATGATACCTAGCAATGAATTAGCATGATTACTAGTGAAAGTCAGAGTATTTAAAATGGTAGACCTGGTCTCAGGACACTTGTTTCTGTCTTCTTGTTTCATCTACTAGCCATGCTTTTCAGTCATGTTATTTTCAGTTTTCTGTGCCCCCATTTCTTCATCTGTGATACATAGACAATGATCCATCCCCCCCTTTAAAACAGTGCAAGAACTCTTATTATTATTATTACGATTAACTGCAGTAAATGTACACAATAGTGCATACTAGTGGATAAAATGTATAAATGCCCTTCAGAACAGTGTTCCAATAAAACAGCTAGGAAGACATACATAAGCACACAACACAACACCAGGCAAATAAAAAGACATAGGGATGTATTGAAGGATTATGGTTCGGCTGCTTCGTGGCATAGTTGGATCTTATATCAGAAGCAACCGTTCTACTAAAATTAAAACCTTTTTAGTCACATTATGAATAGAGATTGATTTTCATGCGATACATTGATTTTTCAGAGAGGCTGGGAATGGAAATCTGATGCGAATGAGATTACAGTGAGTTGTTTTCTCTCCAGGAGTGAGGCAGCAATTCAGCAAAGTATTTATGTATGTAGCTAATTTTAAGCATTTAATAGTCCCAAATCAATTTCATGCAGAACCCCTCTCAAACACAAAGATGCATTCTCTGTGCAGACCAAATGTCATCAGACTTTGTTTTGATGAACATTTCATTATTGCTTTTTACTCCTATTTATAGAAAGGGAAATGTAAACTTTCATACAAACAGATAGGAAGTTTTCAACTGAAGACTATGATCAATCCTAAATACCGGAGACAAATAAGATTCCCCAAAACTTCTTTCAAGCACTCTGGTGCAACCGATATTAAACTGTATAGAAAAATACTTTTTTTTTTTTTTTTTTTTAGCAAGTCTGCAATCTAGCCAGCAGATGACTTCGTGTGAGTATGACCAGGGAAAATCTTGTGTCTTCTTTCACTGCACAGAAGCAAGACCTGTGAGACCCAGAAAACAAGAAACTACTGCATTTTCTTTCTTTCTTTCTTTCTTTCTTTCTTTCTTTCTTTCTTTCTTTCTTTCTTTCTTTCTTTCTTTCTTTCTTTCTTTCTTTCTTTCTTTCTTTNCTTTCTTTCTTTCTTTCTTTCTTTCTTTCTTTCTTTCTTTCTTTCTTTCTTTCTTTCTTTCTTTCTTTCTTTCTTTCTTTTTTTTTTTTTTTTTTTTTTTTGATTTTCCCCAAAGATTCAAGATCCCAATATGTTCCTCAAGCCACTTTCCTTCTTCCTTCATTCTGTATTGCTTGCTGCTTATTTTATTTCCTCCATGAATATACATATGGGACACTTGCTGGAACTGATCAAGAGTAAATCATGGTACACCTTGCATTAAGTCTACATGGGCCTGTGTATTACGATGCAGATTTACCATCACAGCCATTACTCTAATGGGGCTGAAATCCTGAGATAATCAATGATTGCAATATTCTCATGAAAGTTTTGGTTATTCTGCTCAGAGAAGTTTACTCACTTAAAAAGAGAAGAAAATTCCCTTCCAAATGGGAATTGCACTGTCAAAACTTACTATGCATGAGATTAGAGAACATGATCTGTCTGCTATTCCTTAGAGATAAGGAAGTCAAAGATGCTCAACATATTAATCACTCTTTCTAATCATGTTTCCTTACGTGCTCACTCTTCTGAGACAGTGGTACCCTCAGCTGCTGCAGTCAATTGCACTGAGAAACGTTACAGCTTGAGAGAGATCCACAGGGACCAGGCCCAGGCAAAATGTCCCCTGAGGGAAAAAATTTCCAGTACATCCGAGAGTGACGTTCCAGTGCAGGGACAGAGCCTATTGCAAACCTCAGATCTCAGCACCTCAGTAAAACTTTAGTACCTCAGCCAATGAAAAAACTCATTAAATAAAAAGTGTGGAAATCTGTTCTCCTTTACCCAGGCCAACCCATAGAGAAGACTTGATGCACACTAAGGCCATTGCAAGAGCATAAGTTAAAATAGAACTTTCAGAATAATTCCATTTATTCATATTTAAATATGAGTTTTGAGTATACAAAGATTTCCTTTGTTTGACTTTTAAAGTCTCCAAAATATCACAGTCTGAGAGTCACTAGAATAATTTGTCAGGTAAACTAGCATATCAGGGTACAAAGAAAGGCAATTGGAGTTGGAAAAGTGCCTCTGGACTTGGTTTTGCTTTCAGTGATACAATAAGGCTTGGGCTTGTGCTGAAATTGGCTGCTTTGCCAAGGGCTATTTTTACAGGGAGTCACTATGGAAAGAAGCCAATTAGACATAAAAGAATATTTAAAAGTGAAAAAAACATACACACACACACACTTCACACTTTCAGTGGATACAGGGAAAAAGTTCTCTTGAGAAAACAAAGCACATGCCTAATCATCTGAGCCATATTCCTCTCTCAGTTACACAACCATAAAAATGGATTCTTTCCTATAGGTTTGAATGAATTACTCTGCTTATAACTGGAAGCAGAATCAGGCCCACTTTGTTCATTGAATCTGTTTCCAAAGTATGAAGGACGTGAGCTTTATTGCCAAGCATGAATCTGCATGGACGACCACCCCTGCTGGCTTCATCTGCATAAGCAGCCAAAACTACCACTGCTTTTAACTCCATAATGGTATATTTTTTTAACTAAAAAATGAAAGTATGGGTACACAAAATCTGGTTGGGAGCGTGTGGTTGGCGTTTCCTTCATATGAAAGTCATCAGATTTTTTTTCTGTCTCTATATATTATGTGATTGCTGCTATTTTTATTGTGAATGCTGCCAGTTTTTGATAACTTGGACCTGGATTTATTTAATCACAAGTTTACAGTTGGGAAAGATTTTGATTTTCAGGGCATAGTGGGACACTTTCAACATGGATTGCTGCATGTTTTTGAGAGTGTGTGTATGTGCATGAACACACAACACATTAACAAGTAATAAAAGATATCTCTCTGGTTCATTTATGCAGTGGAGATCAGATTATGAAAGGTTAAACCATTAAACAAATGCTAATGCACTCTGATGCCTGGACCTCGTCCAATAGTACCTGCAGCAGCTGTCAACCTAATTAAGCCAGATGTGTGTTAAGTGTAAACGGACCTCCCAGGAGGAACAATAACAGATTTTAGGTCCTTAGGGGGCTTAGGGTCCAATGCATACAGTGTTTCTGAAGGAAACATCACCCCTACCTTGCAAGTTTTCTCCTCATTAGTACCATCCTGATTGTACTCCTCTGAGACCAGGCTTGGGGGAGGAGAAATCTCTTTTCACTACAGCTAAGGCTAGCAAGAATACTCATTTTCAATTGATTCTGGCAGCCATGACATTTACTCAACACTCTAATCTATTTTTTTAACCTCCTCTTTGCTCTGTCTGTAGCATATTTTAAAAGTGACATTTATGCTATGGCAGGTTTGCCAATCCTTTAAGTATATGTGCAGATCATAAGATGATAGAGAGGGTCTTAATAAGCCTTTTAATATTAACAGTCAAGAGAAATCCATACAGCAGAGAAATATTAGGTAATTATGAGCATGCTGTGTGCAATAACACATTACAATAAAAAAGAAAATCTTTTACAGTGTGAAAATATTATGGGAAATTAACAAAAAACACTTGGTAATATTTAAAACCTGTTGAAGATTTCAGCTGAATTGTTTCTTGTGTGCTAGCAACTGCAGTATCTCCAGGAGAAAAGAGCTAGAGAAGCAGACCTTCAGACTTTCACACCTGGTCAAGACAAGCAAAGTCTCAGCAAGTTATCATGCATGTTGAACTAATCATCTACTTTTTCAGTCTCATCACAGCCAAGCTGTGGCATCTTTTACCAGACATGTAGAATAAACTCATAAGGCAGCATCACAGAATAAGAGGGAGTGTGGTTTCACTCAACTGGATGAGCTGTGATGAACAAGAAGAGTTCCACTGCTGTCTTGGGAGTGCTGTCCACATTCACTGTCTTTGGATCTAGCCCTCAGTTCTCCTCAAGTCACCTATGTTGATCTGATAAATATGTATGATGCTATGTTGCCTTAAATAAGCTTTCACTTGTAAATATGCAATCAGGCAGTAGTTCTGCTTTTACTGTCACTGAGCAATAACTGTCTATTGAGATACTAGATTTAATTACAGCTGTACTAAAATAAATTATCATGTACTGTCTAGGACCCTAAGAGCATATGTAGCCTTTTAAAGCCATGGCTATTATAGATTACTTTTGTTAATGAGTTTACCCACATCATGTCTTGCTGTGAAACCAGAACATATTGCTCATTTTAGGACTGAACATAGTAAGGTAACGATGGAATATGACTAGTTAAGCCGCTTTTCTTATCGAGTCCTACAAAGGACAAGGTCATAGAAGGCCTTTGAAGAGAACATCTTTCTCCATCACAACTTAACAGTATTGAATTCACTGTGTATTTTTGCCCTTAATGTTGCGTTTCCTTGGCTTACCGATAACACTGTTGCTAAATGAATGTGCTACTTCTCACAGTGCTGGAAGGTAATTGTATGTGGTCCATTAAATTACCATTTTTTTCTTCATATCCCCAGTATGAAGATGCAGGATCCGGGACCAGATCTCCATCCTTGTGCCATGGCTGTCGTCAGCCTGACCTAGGATGCTGGACTCCAAGTAGGCTGACAGAGCCAGACTCCTTGCCTGCACCTTTTCCGGACTCTCGCGATTATTGCAGCAGTGCTTCATCTGTGTAGGGCAGGAAGGATGGGAGCTTCAGCTGCAGACTTCCTCCTAGGAATGGGAAATGTGGGTGAGATTACCTCAGGCTGAAGAGAGCTTCTCTCCTCTTATTGCATGAGTAGTGAACAGCATGAAAAGTGACTAAGACCACACGTGCATCAGAAAAAAGCCTCAAAAGTGAATTTTGTAAGGTGATTGATACTTTTGGTGTGCTAGGCATATTTTGAGCTCTACCATGCCAAGTCATGTAGGACCTCGAATTAGAATATAATGCACTACATTAGTGTACTACATATATCTACATAATATATCGGAGCAGAACCCACAAATCTCTGAGCTAGTACCAGATTGGGCAGTGAGACAGTCAAATCTCTGTCGTCTTGTATACAAACTAAGCAGCCTTGCGGAGCTCATATGTCTACACTGCTCAGCCCTCAGCCATGTGAATGGGCCAGTTTCCTCCTAGCTATCATGGGGACTTTGACTACAACATCTCACAGTGCCATGTAAAATTGGGGGAACACCTATGGAAAATCCTATGGGGTTCATCTGACCAGTGAGGACATCTACACGTGAGCTAGTCTCCTTAGACATCCTGTACAGTTGCTAGAGTAATTGCAGACCTTCTCATCCTAATGCAGACAACTGAAATAGATGACTGTACCCTAAAAATGCCCATTTCCTCACATTAACTGCAAAGGTAGCCTAGTTTAACTACTCAAACACTTTTGATATTGCTGGTGAAATGCTTCATAAAGTTTCTCTTCATATGTATGTATAATTATGATGTGGACGTAACAAATTTTGGTGTTTGAGCAGTATATTTTCAGCTGTAATATCTCAAATATTTTTTGTACAATGACATGGAAAAGTATTGCACAACATAGAGATAAAATGAAGATAATAAGTTTTCTTTTTCTGAAATGATAAATTGTAGACTGGGAAAAGGAACAGCATTTATTTCAAGATCATTTAATCCAGAAGAAGAAATAGGCTGGTGTAATATGCTTTCCAGTAACCTCATTTCTCTTCTGTGAAAAGAAGACTATTATCAGTGGAAATGCTGAGTGAATTTGGAAGGCTTTGAAACCAATTAATCACCTTCAGAATTTTTCATAAAACCTGATTTCATTTGGGACAAAGTAGGAGCTGAAGTAATTTAAGGATGTCAGATTAAAAAAAGTTTTCACAGGTAAACATGCAATTCTGTGAATTAATGAATCCTGCTTTCCTGTGGATTTATGCCTTGTGTCTATGAAATGACACACTGATTTAAGCTGCTCCTACTTCCAGGGTTGGGCCTCTTTGCTATAGGGATCTAGGAAGGAATCCCAGCTTACAAAACTGGATAGGAGATAGAGCACAATTCCATAGCTTAACGGCTCAGGACTGATGCTCAGAACTATGGGAATAGCCTTGCAGTCTAAACTCTAGCAGTGATTTAAACTATACGCGATTTTAATTCTTCAAGACAATGATGTCACAGATACGTTCTGTGGTTTAACTGATTTTTAAAATTCACACCAAGATATATATATATATTTTTTCCTGCAGGTGAATACTTAAAAGGGGAAAAAAAAAAAAAAAAGATGGAGAGGGTATAAAAAGAGCAAAGGAGCCTCTGCAATCTTCTCTTTGTGGTAGCTAAGTGGCCTTGATATCAAGTTGGAAATACTTATCATCCTTGAAGTTGCAGTTTCGGAGTTGGCTTAATTTTTCACCCAGACGAAAGATAGACTGAGATCCATTCAGTTTATTGTCTGGATTTTTTTTCAGATAAAACCACAGTAACTTAAATCCATTCTGAATTGTAGTGATGAATTTTAGCTCATCAAGTGTTTTCAAAGAACGGATTCCAGAGATTTACAAGGTAGCAAGGTAAATGTGCTGTTATCAGACCCATTTTCTCCTTCCACTTTTGTCCTGAACCTTACAAAATGTCTGTGTGCAGGACCCCACTGCTCCCAAATCTGCTGCATCTCTGTGCACTCCTTCATAGAGTGTTTGCAAAATGCTGGGATGAAAAGCACCAACATAAATTCATATGTCTTTTGATGTCCTTCATTAGCTGGTCGGAATAAAAGTAACTCATTTATTTACAAGTCTTCTGCATCAAGAACTTTTTGATTATAGATAAGAAACACTTTAGTTAGATAATGTTAACTTTAGTATACCGGGCAAGTAACAGAAGTAGTTCATGAGCATACCTCAAAAACTTCTAACTGCTATGCTAAACTACTTTCAGATTTCACATTCCTGTACACAAGTTTTAAGTTTAGAGCTCAAATGTATTTGAGATAGTAGAGAACTAATTTCCAAATCTACTTATGTTTACATAGGTTTTTGTTGTGTTTGTTTTTCCTTCTTAAAACAAAGCCAAAATGCTATAAGAATAATTCTGTTGCTTAACAAACAGTTAATATTTCTCCTCACTAACTGCTGCTTTTTTCATTCCTTAGTTCTATGATTTTTCTGTAAGACATTTGCATTTTATTTTATAATGATGCTTATATTTGAGGATGAGGGCAACAAATAAACATGCTCAAATATTCAAAATATAAAGACAATGATCAGCCTTTAAAAATCTGCCCTTTCTCCCTTCCTATCAAAAGATACAAGGGGAAAACATTGAGACAAAAGAAGCTATTAGCAACTTAGTTTACAACTTCACGGATTTCATCAGTGTGGTTCTAGTCATATAATTGGATCACATGTGCAGGGAAAATATTTTTTTTTCTAAGTGTCAAATGCAAGGATTAGGTTACAACTGCAGTCCAGTTGTTGCTTTATGAAATGCAGCTGTTTTCTGTCATTTGATAGCTAAAGCCAATCATGGAATTAAATACTGAAGAATATTTTACGTTACTTTTTGCTTTTAATCTCACACTGACATTGCTGCTGCACTTATCTGAGGTCCTTGCACCATGATCACACACATTATTTCTGTTGGTCATTTGATTCCCTCCTTCCAGCCACCATCTTCTCCTGACCTCCTTTTTTTCTCTTTTTCACTTCTCTCTGTCATTCCTCTCTGTTCCCACAGTTTCTTTGAGCACTTCTCTTTCCTGACCGTCATCTCGTCTCTACTCTGTTTTTCATAGATCATGTTTTCTTCTCATTCTCTTTATTTGCACTTCTCATAGTCAATCATCTGGCCATGACCAGGCTCACCCATACCAACCTGGTCTTGCCTCTCCTGTCTCCCTAGCTGTGGCTCTCCCTTTGGCCATCATGCCAGCCAGACTCACAGTAACCCCAGGATGGCTCTTCACTCCCCAGACCCACTTTCTTCCTTGGCTTCTCCCATCCTCACCAATGTGTGTTACAACTGCCTTTTCCATTATAAAAACTGCTGACCTTATTTAACAGGAGTTTTAAAAATCTGTTTTTTTTTTTTTGGTTTTTTTTTTAATAGACACATGGATACCTAGGAAAATAGTAATGGATGCACTTCTGTCCTTGGTCATGTTTCCCATTGAGTTTCCTCCGAGGAACACAGGGCAGAATTGATCTTACAGAGTTTATATTAGAATAATGCTTAGATAAATAAACCAAACTCGGGGGCTCTTGGTAATGAAAACTGAACACAGCACTACAAGAAAATGGAAACTCAAATATACTTTAACGCAGAAGACAGGCATGGCCTGTTCTCCTGGTATGTAATCTAATATCCTTTCCTAAATCTTAACAATAACGATATGTTTATTTAACTGTTTCACCAAGGTCTCTGCTTCCTTACTGAAAGAGACGTTCTGACACTGGTAAATGGAAGGAATTCTGAGGAAACAGGGTGATCACCCCTTAAACTCACCATAAAAGAGGTATGTGCTTTCATTGTTGTTCAGATGAGACACTGCACCTGTTTCCAGTCACATACCTTGCAGACATACCTTATTTTGAATGCTGTCAGTCACCTGTACACAGACTTTATCTCCATTTGAGGCACAGTTAGCATCCCTTCATTTCTACTGTAGAAAATGTTTAGAACCTAAGGAAAGAATTAATAAAAAATGAAAAATGAAAAAAATATTTTGCTAAGAAACAGATAATTAATGACATTACCTTGCACCTGTGAAACTTCCCACCATCCCAGTAGCTCTGTAATCAATGCACTCTGCAACAGGCACAATTTTCCCTCTGTTTAACTGGTCTAAACCTGAAATCTCTACATCTGAGGGGAAAATACAGATGGGATGCTTGTTCTAGTTATGCAGTGGACAAATCCCTCTGTAATTACCCTGCACACTTGTACTTCCTGCTATGGACAAGAGAATGAAAAAATAATTACAGTAATTTGCCAAATAGGTTTAGTAGCCTTTTGGAAAAAGGTTCTAAGAAAATCAAGCTTGTGTTTGAAGATGAATCCCACAGCTTTCACTGGGTCAACATATAATAACAAGCTAGTATCATATGAAAGGACTAATAGGATAAGCAAACCACAGCCTACTCTAGTAATTTTTCCTTCCAAGGTAACACATTTTTCTCTTATATTGTAAGTCGGAGCACTGACTTTAGACAGTCCCTCTAATAGACTACTCGGAGAGTGTAATCAATCACAGTCTCTGAGAAGCTTTCTGTAAAAACAAATTCTCTCAGGGTATTTTTGAAGGTAAGCTCAGAATGCAAAATGCTTTGTACTAGTAACTGCATGCGATAAATAAGGGGACATTTTTTTTCCTCTGAACTGAGTGCCCTACTCAGAGATCTCTAAGCTGTGCACTTAGGCAGTGCAATTTTCTGGCCCGATCTTTGATGTCTGTACACGTGTTTGTGCAGAAGGCTGCAATTAGGCATTCCACATCTACACTTTGCTCAAATATGGTCACTGCAGAAACCATCCAAAAAACATGAGGCCATTTTTGAATCTTAATATTTTCCTCATTTTGACTTTTCAGAGCCTAACAAGCCTGTAAGTATTATTACTAGAGGGAAAAAAGATTTATGATAACAAATTGTTTGGTGCATGAGGTGGCATGGCTCACAGAACATTATTAGTCCTTTAGCCAGGTAAAACTTCCAAGCTGTGGAGGTACTCCACAAAAGCATAATTATTTATTGGCATGATTTTACAGAAACAGGTCATGATAAAAATGTTGTCATTGGACACAGCAGAGAGTGTGACATCTACTATAGTAATTCATATGGATGCAACAAAGACTTTAATGGAATAAGAAATCAGCTTCAATTTCCATTCCAACATTTTGAATGAAAATAAAAAGGAGTTTTCATATCATTATTAATAATAATATCCATAAAGGCATTCGCTGAACATTTGGAAAATAAAGGGTTTATGCTGGCTCTGTGCTTCTTGTTCCAAGCTGACACTTGGCCTGATGGAGCAGGAATGTCACTGATGGAGCAGAACCTGGTAAAATAATCTGCTTAAAAAAAAAAAAAAAAATCTTTGGCTGAAAACTGAATCCAAAATCATTTACTCTTCCACTGGCATGCAACCTGGCTGCCTCCCAATCTCCAGTGAAAGGCTCGCTCTACCTACGAGAATTAAAGCAGTTCTTCCAACATGCATACAAGGAATTGACTCCCCAGGACAGCGCTATAGTAAGGGACACTCAAGTAGGCTGGTACATCACATCTGATGGGAGCTCCAGACCTGAAGTACAGGGGAGCAGAAAAGAGTGGGAAACCTAGCCTAGCTCTGGGGTGAGGTCAGGGCATCCTGTATCAAACAGTATTTTCTAGAGAGAGAAGGTGATCCACCAACATAATGGAGAAAGATGTGTGAAGCAAGGCCCATGGGTCAGCCAGCGCTCTGGAGTCCAGGGCCACCCTTGTCCTCTGCATGTTTCTGTCCCAGGATTTGACAGCAGTGCTCTCCACCACAGCCTGCAGGTCTCCTGCCCTCCATCAAACTAACTGCAAAGAACCAGCTCCTCTGCTGCACGTGTGCAGGTTTGATGTGGCTTTGGGTAGCGTGATTACTTCTCCTATGTCACTTAGATCAATAAGATTGATGGCGAGTGTCGCTATATCATATACTGCCTCTGTATAATTTGCATGTGAGCATCCCAAAGTAGGTCCCAGGTATAAAACAAAAGCTGCAACTCCTATTCAAACCTTAAAGTAGTTTCTTATCCTCAGCAAGCTCTTCCCAATGACTTCAGTAAGATCCATACTGTCATAAGTTGTGTTTTGTAATCATAGTTGTAATCAACACTGCCTCAGCTCCATACCAACTCCACCTGCTTGTACCAGAGCTCCTGTTCGGGAGGAGGAATGAGAATCAGCAGACTGCAGGAGATGGCAGAGTAATCAGACAGGCAGTGGAAAGATTGTATTTTCTCAATATGCACCTGAGATGCATCATACATTCCCACATTTTAGGGACACAGCTGTGAAGCTGAGATTGAGTCTGGCCCTGTAATATTTTATTTGAACTGAAGCCCCTGCTTAATAGGCTGAATAACAGAGATAAGAGAGGTGCGATCTAACGGGAATGAGTTTTGTGACTGTCTTCCAAATTCTTCACTGGAGTAAAAAAGAAGCCTGGTTTTCTTTTTTTCTTTTTTTCTCCATGGGCATGATCAACAATGACAACAATAATGTTGCTCCTCACATTCCTTAAAATGTGATGGACAAATGACCATATTGTAACTTGAAATGAAGTTTTATAAGGTTGCAAAAATAAAAAAAAAATAGGGATTCAAAATTCTAAAGACACAAGAATTGCTGACAAAACCCATTTGCTACAAAATGCATTTTAAAAGAAATCTTAAAAAGTTAATAACATAGTCACTGCAAGTTCAGGGAAGGATATTTTGTTTATTTGGCATTGGAAAAGCTAAATACATGAGTGGGACTTCTGCCATCCCTGAGATCCACAGTCCACCCTCTCCAAGCAGAGCAAAAGCAAAGTTATGTAAAGGGCTGTGGCTCTTCTAGTGGCAAAAAGCTTATGGAGTCTGACAGAGGTGCCGTGAGTTCAGCTGCACAGCATTTGGGTAAAAATCCCAGGGTCCATTTGTCTTCGCAGCTCTTGGGTTGGAGAGATTTGTGAGCTACGCAGGAGTAACTTTACTATTATTCTTCCTAACTGCAATACAGTGGCTCCTAGAGAGCCTTTTGTGCTAGGTGCTGCACACATAGCAAAAGGAAGAAAATAAATACAGGAAAACAGAGGGGTGGAGCGTCCTGCCAGCTGCACATGGCTTGGCAGCAGCCAAGCGGGAGAAGCAACCTCCTTGTCTTCTCACAGTGATGCTCTGTGGTAACACCACCAGCATAAAAGTTACACGTGTATTTTTGTTCTGTTTATTTGCAATAACAAGTGATCCTCCAGGAGTCCTTGTTCCTTTAAAACAGAATTTCAGGAATAAAATGTTCCAGCTGTTTCAGACCTTCAGCCCATGTCTGTTCATACTGAAAGCATTCTGTAATTTCTGCTCTTGCTTTTGTATCTCCTTTCAGCGATCCTATGCCTTCAGCCTTGATACTTTACCCAGCCTCTGGGAAAACCTAGGTAATTACCTCCCAGCCTTTGGAGTTATCTTCTCTTGTTTGAGAACTGAGCTTCAAAGCTCCCAGGCTTTACTTCTATGAGACGGACCCAATCTTCCTAGGCCAATTGCTTTATTTTAAGCATGGGGGAAGCCCAGGTGCATTAAATGAAAATAAGTATGTCTTTAATTTTGAGCATCCAAATAGTCTTGCTGAGTTCAACTGGGACTAAACAAGGGCCTAAGTTTCTGATGAACTGGGCCTTTAGAACACACAGATAAAGTTTAGAAAAATAAGCTCTGGTCACTGGTGTGAGTGGACATGTCTTCAGATGTGCTGAGACCCCAGCAGCTCCTGCCTGCAGCAGGGAGATGCTGGAAGGTGATACAGCTTGTGAGTGCTAAACAGCAGTCAGGCCCAGTGACTGCGGAGGTGCTGCTGCTCAGCTGTGATTCATGGACAAAACCAGTCAGACTTTCAGGGTTTCTGGTTTTCCCTTTCCAGATCTTTTCTGCCCCACAAACTGTTTGTAAGAGGTCTCTTCCTCATGGGTACGTTTGCAAGCACGAAGCAGCATTTGCAGAGTATCAGGGGCAGCTGATACTCTATATTAAGTGCTAATTTGGTCTCTCTGAGCCTGTGCATTTTTGTATAGTCTTTAATTAAATGACCACATTCCTTTTTCCTCTGCAGAGCTCATGCTTTGTGTACTGCATGAAATGGTTTGCTGCTCTGCTTTGCTGCTTTCAGGGAGCTTGGTGAGAAGATAGATGAGGTGGGCTCCTTGGTCTGGGTCTCTCCTGTAAGACTGTACTCAGCACATTCTCTCTGCCTGGGCTATCAGACATTCAGTGCACAAAGTGCCTTATCAAGTAGGAGCCCCAAAGCCTTCTTGGCTGCATTTTTTTTTTTTTTTTCTCATCTTCTTAAGCACGGGAGGAAAACTTCCAAGCTGCTTTTCAGGATGCTTTTTCTTGAGCCTCCTGCTCAGTCCCTTGCTCCCACATCCTGATTTCTGCCTTGTGCCCTTTCCGTAGCTCTGTGGGCTCTCATGGTACAGCACAGACTTTCCTTGCCTTGGGTCCTGCCGTGCCCTTAGATGGATCCATCGCCTGCCTTCCCTAACATCTAACTTTGGCTTGCCCAAATTTTATTTCCTAATAAGACTGTCTGCAAGACTGCCTTACCATGGCCTCTGTCATTCCCTCTTCCCTAGCGTGATCAGAAAAATGAGCCTTCCCCAACTAGCCCTGGCTGTGAGCGAAGGCTGCATGTTTTCTTGCTGGAAACCGGGTATGCATACCCCGATTCTTCCCAGAAACTGGAAGAAATTCAAACCACTCAGACCGTGCAGACTCCGCAAAGAACTTTATTGCTAAGATCTATGTCTCTGCTGAGCACATGCAAAGCTTCCAGGGCTGGTGCTGTGGGAAAAATAGGGTGGGTTTTACACTAAAGCTCAGGCATCACCTTGCCAAATATTAAGTATTTCTTCAGGGCACTGGCTCAGAAAAAAAACACCCAAAATGATGTAGCACTGCTAAATGTATCACTTTCCTTAGCTGTATTTTCAGAAAGGGTTTAGCCAAATTCCAGCCCTGCCCCAATTTCAGCTCGATGTAGATGCTCAGCACAAGTCATTGTCAATAGCAACATTTTAAGTAACTGAAGCTTGTATTGCAAAATGACACAGTATAGTCAGAAAAGCCTGTTGTCTTGCATCTGTTATTTGGTTCAATGTCTCTAACATCTGGAACATTAAACTGCCATTCTCTTTTTTTTTTTTTGTTAAATTTTTGTAAAATTAGATTTCTTGTTTTTTTAAACATCTCTGAGGGAACATTCACAGTCTTGGCAGCTTTAGCTATCTGAGCTCTAATAATGCCCGTATTTTGAGAGACAAAATGTACATTGATCATGCCACAGATTCCTATTTCACCAGATGCATTGTTTCAGGCCTTTATAATTTCATACTGGATTTTGTCTCTTCTGAAAAGAAGAGAGAGACATGCAAGAGAAGTTCAGGAACATTTTTCCCATGAACATGTTTGTCTAAAGTATAATTGAAAGGGCCTGCTAGGAAAAAAATGCAGTATTTTGCCTTTAAAAATTAATATGTGTTACTGCTAGGACAAAATTGATTTTTGCATGCCCCCTTTATTGAAAGTTTCTAAGGATTTTATTTTTGTTCTCATTACCATAACCGAGCAACATAATTCTGGCTTAATTGCTCTCTCTTTCTTGGGAAGAGATTTGGAATAGGAGCCTTAAAAATTCTCCTAATGATCCTGAACTACATTTTCCATCTAAACTAAAGGCCATGGACATCAAAGATGAATGAAGAAGATGGGGGGGACATGAGAAAGCAGCCAACATTGCATTTCCTCTTTGCATTCAGAAAAGTCAGAAATTTAGAGTGTTATTGCAGAAAAGAGGAAGAAAAAACATAGTGTCTTCTGTGAACCAGAACCAAAGGATATCAATCTTCTAACTCTTCTCGTATAGAAAATAACCAGTCTGTCACCAAGGCACTACTTAATGAAATCCTTATTTTGTGCTCCACATTGACTTTTATATGAAAGTGTTGAGTGACAACCTTATTCTGTGTTAGTTTAGGAGTTTCCTCGAAGGAAATAACATACCTGGAACATTTCCAAAAATTAACAAAATACAAACCAACAACAACCAGTGGCAAGGCTGGATAGCAGCATTGCTCTCAAACCTATAGCTACAGTGGTCACATCAAGTCCTCCAAACTCGCAACGTCAGGAAGGTGAGCAGAGGAAAGGAGACAGTAGGCACACAGACATACAAATATTACATGTGAGAAACAGTCTCTCCCCCTCTCCTTTTCTCTCCTCGCACGTTCATTGGCATTTATCTACCATGACAAGCCCCATTTCTCCTTTTAAAAGAATGCATAAATGAGCTATGAATATTTGATCCTTTTTTAAACAAATATTTTGTTTGACAAGTCACACCAGATAAGGCTACCCAGGATGGTAGCCAGCTGCTCTGGAGGAGGGAAGGTAGGTAGAGGGGGGCTGGTGTTAGAGGCATCACCTTCTCCTGACACACCACACGTAAGCTGCTACCTACGGCAGGGCATCAGCCGGGCACGTATATTCACTCTTGCAAATCTTCAGCTGTTACACGGACAACTTAAAACTCGTTGAGGGTTCTGCACATTTGTGCAGGAGGACAAATTCTGTTGTCTCTACACTCAACTTCAGCAAATGTGTGAGCAGTCCAGGTGATTGCAGCGGCAAAACTCACAGTTTTCTAGCTGAACATCTGTGTGTGTGCATCCAGGAGCAAGGCTCAAGTCCTGGGTGATTCTTTCTCTGACGGTTTTGGGGAGATTTTTCCCTGTGTTTCTGGGGAAAAAGCTTACTTTGTAGTCCGTTCATATTAGCTGCTTCATGGAGAAAATATTAGCTTTCCCACACACACTGTAGGGAGATTTAATTAAAGGAATAAAAGATTTTTTTTTTTGGTACCTACTTGTGGGTATGTACAAAGGCTTGATTTTTAAGGATATATAATCTGCAATCTACATAAATTCTTCCCTTGTATTTCGTTGTACTGGTACTTTGAACCAGTGACAAATAAAAATATTTTCAATAAATGAATAAATAAGCAGATTTTCAAAAAATAGCCACTTCTATCTGCTTTGCAGATAAGCTGGAGCATATGAGAGCAATATTTAAAATCAAGCAACTCCAAATGGTTTTATGTGAACCTAGCTAAAATTGATTTTTTTTTAAATCTTAAAACCTTGTTTTAATTGTATTTTAATGGGATAATATAGATGATTTGGGAGATTTTTTTGTTTGCTTGTCATTGAATTTCAATTTAAAATTATCTATTTGGGAGAAATTTCTCAGTGAACTCACTGAGAAAACATATCACTTTTCACATATTATTTTCCTTTCCTACAATTTTCACTATGTAAAAGTATTTTTTAAATCACCAAATTCCTTGAGTTTCTGCATCATTCACCTATTGTCTAAAGATATATGGTCAAATTTGTTTTTCTTGGTGAAAAACAAAGTTACCTTAAGTGAAATCATATTTTCAAAAACTGTAGAAGACTCCCTCCTTCCTTCCGTAACAAATTCCACTTTGATATTAACTTTCAAAACTGAACAAAGATGTTCTTGACATGTTGAGATTTGATAGATAGATGCTTGTCTGCTGGGCCTGATCCAAAATTTCTTATAAAACAAAACAGTACTCTAACAAAGATCGTTAGAAAGACTGTCACATCCAGGAGTTCCATACGAAGTGTACAGCTGGTTTTACCTCTCCAAAACTGACGGCAGTTTTTTTTGTTTGTTTTGTTATAAGTTTATATCATACAAAGTTAATGCACAATTCATTAGAGTCAACCAAGAGTTACTTCAACAGACTATTTTGTCCAGCAGACCAAAAAGTGTTCTGCATCTTTTTACTGAGGTGACTCTCGCCTCTCCAGCATGTCCTTTTTTTACAGCTTTTTTACTAAAGCCTAAACCATGCAGAGTTTTGGACCTGAGAGACAAATCTGAAAGTTACTGGTAAACACAGAAATATGAAACATTTTGATCAGTATTTTAAAAACCATTTGGGACAGTCCTTGATTTGCAACTGAATCACCAGAAAAGATTCATATCAACTAATTTTCAAATATTTTGAGGCAATAAGAATTCTATTTTTATACTTTTCAGCCTCTAAGACACATGTGACTGGATGGCACTGAGACCTGCAGGTGAAAAGCAGTGCCCCTCTATACATATGACTTGACTTCTGGACTTCTCGACTTCTCTAGTAGAAAGCAGAAGGATTTCTGCATCAGTGGAAGTGAGATGTGGATCACTGGGGTCAAGGGCCTATGGTCTGTGGTGTTGACAATTCATCACGTCACTCTCATAAGTATCTTATGCAGTGGACTTTAGAAACATAACATCAGCAATTAGATCCTAGAAAAAGCATACTGAAAGGGCAAAGTCCCCTGAAATATCTGAGAACTAATCACACTTCAAGTGTAAATTCAAGAATGTCAAGACTAGGGTTCAGTTGCTCTGCAATGTAAAAAAAGAATCATAAAGCCAATGAAGGGTACTAATTTCTCAGAAATATGCTTTCCTTCTCTGTGTTGTTTGGGGTGGAGTGGGGCATTCATGGCAGGATGGTGGAGTCGGTGCAAGAATGTGTTTTTTGAATATATAGTATACATTCTTCTGTATTAAGCTTTCACAGATGAAAGTGCTCATGGTAATGTGCTCTGTGACATTCTGTTTGAAAATATTACTCTTTCTTCAAAGAAGAGAAAGGGAGAAGCTGTAGCTTTAAATTGTATGAGCATGGGAAAATCAGACATGGTAATAAAAGTGGATGTTTGAGAGTGTCAGATAAAATTTATTAGATAGGGGTCTCCAGCTCAGTGCATTCCTATGCAAAATTCTTGGTAAGCTGCCAGAAAGTGAACTCTGAGCATTAGCACAGTAGAAAATATTTATACTGGTGTAAGACTGCTGGCTGAGATGTGTTTCTGCTCTTTTAAAATAGCTTGCTACAAATTCAGAAATGTCAATAGAGGTCAAACTGTAGGGAAATATACAATTTAATGAATCTATTATATGCTTCCCAGACAATAAGTAATACTATTGTAGAAAAAAGTGAATTATTAACATGTGAAAATAATTTGTGAGCTGCAGCAACATATACAGTAGCAATCAGGGTAAGGTTTCTAAAAATGTCCAGTCAATCTAATTGCCTTCCTGGTAAAGTAAACAAAATAGATTTGTTTCGTGTTCTTATTTTTTCAAGCCATATCTCCACTACAAATATTGCATGAAGGTTCTTCAGTGCACCTCAGTACTGGCTTCAGTTGCTGCTGCTGGGTCATATTTCATTAAAACTGAGCCCATGAGAAGGACTGTTAAAACATTTTCACGTATATTCAATCATTTTTACTTTCCTAAGACACAGATTTTATGCTAGTGATAAGTTCTACTTGCAATTACGACGGCTATCTTGAGATCTATTTTTGACTTACGCTGAATTCTGGCCAAAATTCTATTATTCAGCATCTTTTCAAGAAATTTTCAAAATCATCCCATTTGAAGGAGACACTATTTCCTCCTCACACAAATTTGGCTCAGAGTTCTGCCTTGAACAATATTTCCCTGTGGAAGCTCTTCTTTCCTTTCTATGATTTGCTTTTGCATTTAGCACTTGTGGAGTTTTCCCCCTTAGAGTCTAAGGAAAAAAGACCTGCCCAGTGGAGGCTCATGGGGTCAGAACAGAGCCTAGGAACAGCAGCATAAACAGTCAATGCACAGAAATTTTAAGACAAAGCAGAAGACTGACCCTAAATTTACTGTATCTTAGATCATTTTTCTCTCAACATGAAATTAAAACTAAAAATCAAACACACTGCAAATATCCAAGGCTTTAACTACTGTTTCCTATTTAACTACTGTTTCCTAATACATTTTTAAAATTATGATCTTGCTAGTGAGATGGAAAAATCATTTTTTTCCTACAGTATTCAAGCCACTTTAGTGTCTTTTTTAAGGACAAAAATAAATATAAATTCAATATAAGGACATGGTTATCCTACCATTTTTGAAAGAAACTTTTACCCTGCTAGAATTGTCCTAGTTTCCTGTGAATCTGTGGTCCTGCAGGAATACTGAAATGCTGACCTCAAAACTTGTGGTGCCTTATTTTAAATTAAGCAGGACACACACATGAAAAATAAAAATAAAAATCCAGCATAAAACCTGGCTTCCATCGTATACTTGTATCTGTGAGGTTAACATCTGTTTGGTGTCTTTAGAATAATCTCAATTTCTCATTTATTCAGAACTTGGGCTTTAAGAAAAAAGTACAGCAAACACTCAATTAAAACTATCATACTCATTTCACAGCAGATTTAGAAATATGTAGACCTAACATAAACTAAGGGACACATTCCACATTTGCTACTCAAATTTTAGAAGAAAGACGTAAGTTTTTACTGAAGATGAAAGTACAGTCTAAAAATAGAACTTAGAAGTATGTATAAATAGAGAAACCTGGCTGAACGATAAATCAGTTGTTCTCCTCATGTACTTTATTGAGTCAATATTAATACTTCAGATGAAAAATGGAACTATAATACATCATGCTCTTGAAAAATAATCTCTGATGAGAATGGAACCCACATCTAAAACTGCCAGACTTTGTTTGACTATTTGCAAAGGTATAACCATTTGCAAAGATATTTTCTTATTGCATTCTATCAACAGTGCATTTTTGTAAACCAATTTTGTTTGCTTCCTTAATCTGATTTAGGAATAGTCTAACAGGGACAAAAACATATATATGTGAGGGATCACCTCTTAAGGGGATACTTTTATATGCTGGCTGGTTGTATGCTGTAACTGGTACGCAGCAAATGGTGAACAAATTATGTTAAGTTAAAAATTTGTCACTGAAGTTTAAACTAACACATCCTAGATCATATTATTGTTGGGAGAAGTAACATTCACTTGGACAGTTAACACCAATTATCTGCTCTGTGGTAATTCATTAAGCTTATTCAAACCAGGACTTACACAAAAGAAAAAGCAATCCAAAAGTGCTTGTCCCACCCTAAGGCCTACAGTACTTTTCTTTATTCTCTTTTCTTATCCTCCACTAATTTGCAAAGCTATAGGTAGCCTGTTTTTTACCCCTCTTTACAGAGGATGGTATTCTCATCACACCACTCTGGAGAATAGGAGAAACGTGTTTGAGGTAGCGATGTATATGCCCTGTAATTTCAAAAGCTTAGTTGCCTTTTGGTAGAATGGGTAAATCTATGAAGTAGTAAAATTCACTCTTCTTTAGAGAAATTTTCCTCCCAAACTGTAGGCAAAAGTATTGTGCAAATGACTTTGCAGCATTGCATAAACTCACAAGATTAGATTTTATTACTAAAAGGCACAGTCATTAGGCCAAGAACATTCCTATTTCTCCTTGTAATAAACAAGATGTCTATCCATTGCTTCAAAACATACTCATTTTACCTTTGTGGCAAAATGTCTAAATAGGGTCAGCAGTCTGTTTCAGTTCAGTTTTGGTGTCCTACATCATTTTTCTTCTAGTAGGTCGTCCAAAATACAGTGATGTATGGCTACCTAATTCAAATTGCAACCACCCAAGCCTTTGTGTCACAAAGACTGGAGCAGCTTGAATTAGAGTAAATATCTACTATATGGTCAGGAGTATATTTCTGCTAGCTTGAATTAGTTAGAGAATTTACTCGCACATCTCCATAAACGTGACTCTCTGTACTAGGAAATAGTTAATCTTTTATTACATCGGATAGCCTTGTGGGATTGCTTCAGTGATTCATTATAGAAATCAAAGTAAATCAAAGTAAATTCTACAGTATTGTGCAGTTTGGCTCATCCAATTGGAAAAACCCTAATGATCAAAAAAGCATGTGTTCTTACTCAGATATATTTTATGACAAGACTGTAAAATGTACCTACCACAGCTTTTCATTATTTCACAGATAATAAGCACAGTCATTTTCAGGATTCTATTGTTCTATGTCTGAGTTAGTGAACGTCCCCTTAGTCATTGACATGACTGGCAAATGCATTTATATTTACAGAATAGGCATGATTAATTTCTATGTTTCATCAATAAAGTTTACTCATCAACAATACAGAAATTACAGCATTGTGTTTGAGATGTGACTCAAAAGAATATGTCAGCTTTTCAACCATAAACAACTATTTCTGAGAGTTTATAACTTGGCAGAAATTACTTTTTGAGCTTAACCTTAATATGTATGTTAGTAGTCCAGAAATACTTTATTTTTTGAGATCTGCCAAACTTACTTGCACAAGTTAGTGCTTTAACTTCTACAAGGAGTTCCACTCACTTCAATGGAGTTAACTCGGGTTAGACAGTTTAAGTAACTGATTTAACCGTTTACACTCATTTGTTTCAAAAAACAAATCTAAAGAAAAAAAAGGTATATTTTTCTTTTAACAATCCTATTTAAGGGAAACATACTATAGCAATAACAAAGGATGAAATTTCAGTTCTTCTGAAATGCAAAGGAGTTTGCATTGAATCCCATTTGTTCAGGTTTTTAATCAAATGTATGTAGTTACCTTTTGGTACTTGCTCCATGTGACTTTATTAGAATAACTTTGAGCAGGACTCCCATAATAATGAAAAAAATTCATTCTTACTATGCTTGAGAGAATAGAGATTTTATAGAACCCACTGGAATTACAGGCATGGTATTTCTCACAGGAATGAGAGTTTGCAGGAAGGGAGAGATTCTGCCTGCTTTTAGGTATCTAAGGTTTGGCAAGCTTGCCTTAAATTCCCAGGTCTTTGCATGCCAGTAATTCAATTACAAAAATTCCAAGTTTTTATAGCCAAAGATAATCATGTGGTCAAAAGAACTGCCCATCTTTTATTAGGGCAACAGAAAAATCCTCACTTCTCTGGACTCCATCTGTCTTTTAGAACTTCCTATCATTCTTCTTATCTTTGGACATTTCCAAACCATATTTTCCATTCCATCCCCAGAATAGGCACTGAACTCACGTTAAATTTTTAGCTGCCACTTGGCCTTCAGGTTGAACAAAAAGTCTTAACACATACTCTGTGTGTTGCTACAGCTCCTCAGTTGTCAAATAACTGCCATAATGCTCTAGTCTCGTAAGAGGAAATTATTTACTGTATTAAATATTTGTAAGGAGAGAAGCCTTTCTAAAATATTCACTGCAGATACAACATTAACTGATAAATCTCTGAAAAGATTTGGAGTGCCACATTTGGGAGTGCAGGTGATGCTCCATTACCCTGAGTGTTTCTGAACTACAGGAAGGAGAAGAGAAGAGGATTACTACAAAATAGATATTATAGAAAACAGAGATGTGGCTTGTTGGCAGGAAAACTTCTCTGCCTATAAGCATAGAAGGTTGTGCCTGGATTAAACTGAAGTAGAATATAAAAAATGCATGGAGACACAGTGCCAAGGTAACAGGTTTATCTGGAAAGAAGGAGGTTTTGCAATAACTATTAAGAGCAAAGGTCAATGAAAATGTTGCTCTGCCAGCAACAGCCCTGATAGGAGAACATCCATTATCAGAGGCCAAACATAAACTCTCCCCTCTCCCTGCAAAAAAAAAAAAAAAAAAAAAAAAGACCTGGGTCTCAAAGCCTTTTCAGTGGATCTGCTCACATCTGCTCCGCTGGGACTGGCCACAGGGACTGGCGACATCCTGGTCCATGGTACTCTGGCTGGATGGACCCATGCTGCCCTCGGCACACATGGCCCATTCCTATATGCAAGGCTCTGTAAATTCATTCCCTCCAGTCACATGCCTGAATGATGCACATTTTTTTTCAAGAAATCTTGCTCTTGCCATGAAGGATGTTCTATATGTTTAAGCACTCTCCTATGGCACAATGGGAAAAATGATACAGTTTAATAGACATAGCCAAGGCTGAAGTGCCCAGCTCTTGTCCTTCACTTTCCGTTTCCCCTTGGTCTGGACTAGGACTGGCTCATCTCAGTGCTCTTGTTTTATTGTCTTCCATGCACCTGCCTCAACTCTTATGATTTAAACCTTACTCCTGTTATGTAAAATACTAGCACAAATGGTAACTTATGTCAGTTACAGTGCCACAATAGCAATAGTCTCCCCTAGCCCAGGTGTTGATCCTATGGCTTGATCCATACAAATGATAAAAACTTTTACGCTAAACCAGTTGCAGGATGGAAAACTTAGAAGCATAGTATGTCTTTTGTGAGAGGTTGCCTTAATAGCTCTGTATAAAATTAGTGCCTTGTGTTTTTTTCTTTTTTTCTTTGTTTTTACACAGATGGAGAATACTTGGTAAATGCACAATGAAAAACATACACAGTGATGACAGCTTTCCACGCTACGAGACTACACAATCTGGGTCTTTCCATAATGGAAACAACATAGAAGTCTGCAGCACCCGTGTCTCTTCTACAGAATGATGAATTAACTCCACAACCTCAAGGTGGTTTGGAACACATTTTCTTTTCCACTATAATGTTTCATGAAGTGTGAGTTGTTGGGCTTTCTTTTTTTTCTTTCTTTTTTTTTTTTTTTTTTTCCTGCAGATGTTCCTGGCAGTGCTGTGCCACATTCTCTTATTGATATGGTAAAGGTGATGGAAAAGGAATGTGGAATTGAAATGGGTCACTGTTCTTCTTGACACTGCTGAAAAAAAAATTTACAAGAAAAAAATTGCAGATCCACTTCGAACAATTACAGAACTTTAATACACTTCTTGGGATTCTGCTCTAGTAATTCTTAAAACTTTTAAAACCTGAACCTGTTACTTGAAAAGGATACCTATGAAAAGCAAGTCATGAAGTGCAATCTAGATTGTTATTATTCTGTCTGGCAGTGTCAATTTTTGGTTGTCTGTATTATATATACTAGGCATACAGTAGTTTTGCAAGCAAACCAAGGCAGCGCTATAAGTACCTTTCAAGGTATTTCCAATACTTCATTCCATTTTTAAGAATGTGATACCTTAACCAGATACCAAACTTTTAAAGTCTAAAATACTTCTGTAAGAACTCATGAAATTTTCTCTATCATCATAGCACTTCCGGAGCTCAAATGCTGTGACAACATGTGTTGTCTACATAGATTTCTCATTCATAGTTGTCCCTCAGTTATGCCATCTTATCCCTATTTTTTTCTTATGGAATTAAATGCTACAAATCTGTGATTTCCTCAGTAAACACTCTCCCTTCCCATGCTGCAAACTAGACTGCAGGCAGTAAGGTCATCGCCTGATTCCTAATGCTACTCTTTAGACCAGTATGTAAGTCTGGCTCTGGCAAGGAAAAGAGAAGACCCCAAGATGGCAAAGCAGGAAAAACAAGATGATTGTCAGTAGCTACTCCTGAAATTCTGAAAAGGCAACAGTCTGGCAATGTGACTCATGTAAGTTTAGAGTGTAATTTAACTCTGTTTTGATACTCCTACATTTCGATATCTGCATTTGAGAGCCATGTCTGAGACCACATTGCAGGCAAAGAAGATCCAACCAGTGCAGTCAATGGAGTATAGAGATTTGACCAGCTGCTCCAGCTCGGTTTCAGTTCCTTTGTCATCAGCATCTACTGCCAACCCAGGTGCCTTCAGGCATCCTGTCAGTCTGACACTCCAGGAGTCCCTCATAGCTCCTGGTCCATACATGCTGGTTCTGCAGAGGCATCAAACAGCCTAACATGTCTGCACCAATCAGATAGGGGCAAGGAAGCACACCTGGGAACATTGAAAACAGCTTTAGGAGCCTGCAGTTAGGTGTATTGCCTAACTGTTCATAGCCACATCTGAGCTACATGTTGAGACTACCATGAAGAAAGTGGAGAGAAACAAACATTTCTTAAGTGTAATTTTCCTAACATATTTTAGGTCCTATTTCAAAATAACCTGTGCCATAAAACAGTCTGGGAGGGATTCAGCTACCTAAATTCATGTGCTTAGAGCCATTTTAAATGCTCAGAGGTATCCAGGACCTCCATCTGAGACTGGCAGATATGACACATGACCTATCAGAAATGGGTCCCCGTTGGCCCAACAGCTAGAGGCAAGAGAGGTTGTCCTAGAGCATCTCAGTCACCACTAGACACCCCTCCTTAGGCACTGAGTTCGCCAGTTACCTACTTTGACCAGCTCCACCATCCGGACAACTACAGTTGGTCAAAATGGCTCCTGCCCCAGACGTTTTTCTCCAACACACAGAGAATGAGTGGGTTCTACTTCTCTGTTCCTGGAGGCCAGTTTATGCATGGGGACTGCCCCCTTCCAGGTAGCATGCACAGATCCTAACTTGAGACAGAAACTAAGTGCTCAGTTTTGTCAAGATCTTGCCCCCCTACCCCAAATACCTGAGGAGCTCTACCTGCTCCTCTCACACAGCTTCAGCTCATTTCCTCTCAAATTCTTGACCCATGCTTGAGGGGCACAGGTGAATGGGCTGCAGGAACCTTACACCATCCTTCTTGGAGTTCCCTCCCAGCAAACAATCCCCAGCTGGCAGTTTTTCAGTAGTTTTCCAGACAGCAAAGCAAAAAGCAGAAGGAATTGGAGTAGAAACACAGACCCACTCCAACAGTTTCTCTGTTGCAAATCATATTTCAAGGGATTTGATTGGGTGCTAAGGGATGGGCAGAAAACCAGGCTTAAATTGGAAGGTAATTTTGTCCTCAGCTATGATGTAGCTATCCTCAGTAATAATGGTAGTGAAATTAATTTAGATGTATAATATAATTTAAAAGACTAAATTTAGAACTCTAGAAGTTTGGGAGAATTAAAACCATAAGCAACTAAATAAATTAGTGAGAATAGACTTGAAGTGCTTTAATAATAACAGAAAAGACACTTATTAAAATGAATACTGGAAATTTAATAGTTTAAAGTACAAGAAAATATTGAGACAAAAGACAGAAAAAAATGGGTGAAGAATATGTATTAATTTGGTGGAGAACCGTCTAAAAGTACGGTAATATACTAAGAAAAACAAAGAATAAGTTTTAGTCCCAATGAATAATGCTGGTTATGTCCTTACTGTGATTCAAGTAACAAAGTGTGCATACTGCTTGTTGTCTTGCACATATGTGTTTCCTCATTTTATGCTAATTTTGCATTTCTGAAGGTGGATTTTTGATTTAAAGACTTGTTCATTAGAAAGAGCAATAATATTGGAAAGGCCCCAGTCCCACGCACTGCTGCTGCAATTGTAAGAACAGAGTTTATGAAGAAGCATTTGAGGGTCAGGACTTTGCTGACCCCCCTGAAAACAGGCATCCGATAATAATGTTCTCTAGCTACTGCTGAACGGGCTGAAGTTTTAGGGAGTGATCCAGGCATGAAAGAACTCAGATATTGGCAAATCAAACTGGCAGACCAGTATTATCTCTGTGCCTCCTTATTCTCCTCTTCAGGGTGATATGTCTGTTATCTATTGTTTTGTGCTTGGATGAAACACAGCCTGCCTGGTTTAATTTTCTCTGTGGGTGCTTAGGCAGTGCCTCACAGAAATGTAGGTACCTAACACTGAGTGGGAGAAGAAGGAAGGGAATGATCCCATCAGCCAAACATAACTGATCAAGTTCCCTGTACATGGAGAAACACTTCTTTAGCCTTTGAAAGCCTGCAGAGGTTTCATCCAACCTGATTTTGGTATTGCCTTCACACAGGGGTGAGAGAAAATCAGGCCCTTCAGAAAGCAATCCCATACATGAAGTCAAGTTTCTGTCTCTTTCTCTGAAAGCATCGGGGAGTTGTCTCTTACACCGCAACAACCTAACAAGCCCCATCAGACATGGGAGATGATGGTGACCACTCTACCACCCACCACTGACATGATAGCCTGCTAGTTACAGCAATGCCTCAGGTCTGAACCCACTTTTGCCACATCTATCTGGGGTTCCCTAATGTGCCTCTCCAATCTTGCATTTTGAAACTGAGCCCACCTGCAAGCAGGAAGCGTGTTAGGATATTGGCATGGATGAGGCAGAACCACAGCTTTACTCTCTACTTTCAAATTTGTCTCAGTTTTCACCAGTAACAGTTTCAAGTAAAACCAGGTGCATTCAAGGCAACAGGCCCTGCCCTCTGGCTCTGCTTTTCTTGAGTTTATGCCCACCCACCAGAAATGTTTTGTTCTTTTCCCATCTGGTTCCCTGAGCCTTGCACAAGGCCAGCTGAAAGCGGAGCGCCTTGAGGACCCTTCCTCAGTAAAAAGATCTGTGATCTGATGGTGGTTTGGACACTTTCCAGAAGTGCATCTCCCACCTTTCTGGAGAAGAGCAGGTCCCAGACACTGAGGAGGAGCTCCACAGGTGCACTCAAGGCAAAGGGAGCGGAGCCAGGCCGCGGTGATGAGGCCACCTGCAGCCCTGACCCAGCCCATGCTGCCCAGCCCAGGGAGCCAGTGATGTCATTTAGCAATTAGAAAGGTAGAAATACTGGATTACAGATGAGATTTAAAAAAAAAAAAAAAAAAGTGAAAGATTACCTCAATAGTGAAGCTTTTTTAATTACATTATAAATCACAGTAAATCAAGGTAAGGTTTGGGGACATCCCATAAACAACACACTTCTTTTCTGACTCAGTCTTTCCTAGCCTTTCTAAAAGCTTCAGATTGAGCCAGACAGTCTAAATCCTATTAAACTTGGTAAATTCGTGTAAAAAGGAATGTTCCTTGGACTACAATAAGGTTTCCTACCAATTTTCCTTTGATTATATTACAGATGACAGTTTATAATAGAACTGCAGACTATGGTAACACGGAAAAAAAGCATAAAATTTAACATTTATATATTTCCAACTCCTTGTCAGACATCAGAGGGATTTAAAAAAATTTAGCAAGGAATTTACAGCTTGACACAATTGCATATGCAGCAATAATAATAACATAAATATCAAAGGTAATCTCCTCCCTTCTATCATTCCTCCACCCTCAAAAAGAAGCAACATTAGAGAAGCATTGAAAAGTAAATTAGAATTTGAAGGTGAAGCTGATAATAAATACAAAAACCATCAGGGAAATAATTTTTTCTCACTATGTGAGAGGGCTTGGTGAATAAATTCTCTATATATCAATGGAATAACTATTCCTGAAAAATCTGTCTCTAATGTATGTACCACCTCTTTATTTTTTTATTTATTTTCTTTTTTTTGCCTATGGCTAATTCCAAACTTAAGCCAAGAAGCTTTTAGAAGAATTTGGGTGCTCTCAATGATCAGCAATATATTTAAAATCCATATTTCATCTGGAGGATTTTCTATGAAGGACTCATTGCAAACTGGGGGCCTAATCACTCAAGTATTCCTGCATTTATGCATTTATGCAGATGACTTATATGATTAGCTTCCCTCAGAAATTTCACATGAGTAAAGTTATTCTCTTGCAACACAGTTTGAAGCACTGGGCCCAGTAGCTGAATCACCATATTTTCCATGGCACGCTGAGTGGCAAAGACAGTATCACTGAATGGAGATTATGAATACTCTTTTATGTTGATTCCATCCCAGTTCTGCTTTACACATTCAACAGACAGCCCTTTCGTAGCTTTATTTTTTGCTAAAGGGTGTAGCTGCCTTTCACTATATCTTCTTATTTTCCACAGTTCAAAACTCAGTCTAAGCCATGATAATTCACTTGGAAATAAGGCATTTTCAAAAAAAAAAAAAATATTATGACCATATATATTCATGTAATTGAGGAGAAAAAATAAACACTTGGCTTGTGCTATGATAATAGATGTTTTATTTGCATAGAAGACTAAGAAAATATGGATCCTTTTCTAAAATAAGATAGTATAAAAATAAAAAGCAATAGGGGCAAAAAATCATGAGCAAGTTCTCAGGGTGAGGGCTGCAGTTATGAGAAAACATTTTTCTCAGGTTTATTTGGAGTTAGAATATCTTGTCAGGCTTTCTGTAAAAATAATTTTGAGAGTAATGTAATTACTACAGAAATACTGTTTAAGCATAGTTATAAAAAGCCTTCTGAAGAATCCTCTTCTGTGTTCTAACTGTAATGCAAAGGGAATGAGACTGCAATTTTACAGATATATTTTTTCATATTTTCTGTAGCTTGTACTAGACTGTAAATATTAAACATTAGTTTGGAAAAAGTCTGCTCCATCCAAGAATATTCTGCTCATTAAAGTCTTGTAGACACTTTCTGCCCCTGGAGAATTTTTGGGCATAAGTAAGACTTTGGGATATGAAAAAAAAAAAAAAAAAGAAAAAGGAGAAAATCAGTCTCATCCAACTTGCAATCCAGACAACGAGGAGCCTGATGATGATGATGTAGTGAACACTGCAGACAGGGAACTCAGTTTGAACTCTGTTTGCTTCATACAAAAAAATGCTCGCAGGTATGAGACAAGCTTTAAACTCCAAGATAGGAGCTATCTGAAAAGCAATGGAAATATTAAGCAACACGATTATGTGAATGCAGCTAAAGTTCTGTCTCCTATTGGGGAAGAAAAAAATCTGTTTCTTGTACCTGGAGACTTTGACTGAGATACCACAAATTCCTCATCTCTCAGAAAAAAATGAGGGAAAAAGTTTAATCAGTCACTGAACCCCAACCCATTTGACAATAGAGCGAAGTCTTACAGACAACATGATCTGATGAGTGGGGAGAAACCTCAGGGAGCTGAATTTGACAGATCACGAATCAAGTCTCTATGCAAGAAGGGGTGCAGTGCAAGGAAGTGAAAGTGTAACAGGATTAGGGCAAAAGCATTGCAAATTTTTAAAGCTCTTTCTCCAGCTTTGGCCACATGATAGATGCCATGTTTGCAGATTTAACAAAGCCAAAGACTTGGGGTGAATTTAGTAGTCCTTACGGATGTCTGCAGACCTGTTATCAGCAGTGATGCTGTGCTGAGCCCTTCCATGCAATGTATAAACCCTGATAAATTCAGCAAGTGGGACAAGAATAAAGCCTCTCTCTTCTCCGCAGACTTGAGGTTGTCAGAGCTTCTAATGGACAGCCTGGTAATAGGAGCCCTGAAGGATGCTGTCTCCTTGGCATAGCATGAAGATACAGCTGGGAAAGTGTAAGATTGCAGATTTGAGAAAACCCTTGAAGAAACATGACAAGTATCCTCTCAGACTTATATCACCTCTATGTGAGTGAACTCAGCAGAGGTTTAAGACTACTTGCACATAGAAAGCCCGTGCATCTCTCAAAGGAAAAGTGAGCAAGGATGATAGGGTTCAAGCAAGGCTAGTTGTCTATTTTTCTTGTGAAACTGAACGCTAAGGATCAAAATAGATCATATCCAGACTATTAGCTGGTCAAAAGTGGTCTCTGTCTAGCCACTGCCAATGCAAACGTCATTAGAACAGCATGTTCAATGTTATAAGGGTTACACAACCCAAGCAAGCAAAGAAAAATTCTTCTTTTTCTAAATGTCCTTAATTTTTCCAAAGAGCAGCAGAAAGAAGAGGCAGGGAGAATGATGAGTTAATTTCTTGCAGTTATGAGAATAACAGTTAATAAGCTGTACCATCTTATTCTGCTTTGAAAAGGATAGGTGATACTGTGAACAAGGCTTTCCAGGTATCCATTTATACTTTATTTCCAGGTATCCATTTATGCTTATTCCCTATAGATCATGGCTGTGTACTCAAGTTTACAAAAAAAAAAAATCTGAATTGTATTTCAAAAATTCAAATAGTGTTTGAATTTTTGTGTTCATTGATGGTGGATTGGGAATGTTGGGTGATCTTTCCTGCTTACTTTTGGGAGGTTTAATATTTGTTTTTGCAAACATATGGACATAACAAATTCAACACTATTCATTTAAAACTAAGCACACAAAAAACTTTGTATTTCTTTAGCCTGGCAAAGAAATGTCTACCAGACTCAGAAATGAGCTCAGTTTTTGAAACTGTAGCTCTGAAAGTCTTGTATAATTATTTTATCTTGATTTGTTTCCAGAAAGACTGCCAGATCACTATATTGTGCAATTACACCCTCCAGTTCTTCAGTTCTTCCAATGGTAGAAACCAACCTTTTGATTGCTCTTTAGAATTTTTGTTTAAAAGAACAATTACTATTTTGCTGAAATTGTCTTGATAACAGTTTTTCTCTTACTTAATTTTCAAAGGTTATGAACAATCTAACTTTATTTATATTGCTATTACAATACTTCATCATAATCAGTAAATCACAATGCACACAGTTTAATCACACTAGCTACATACCAATACAGCATCTACAAACTAACTTACAGGATTTTATTAAGTAAAATAACTAGAATAAAATAGAATGAAAATGACAAGACATTTAAAATCACAAACTCTTTAGTAATTATATTAATATATTGGTAATAAGTGATAAGTAAATACAAAATAATACGTGGTTGAATAATTTAGACTTTAGATAATAGCATTTACTAGAAGATAGGCTTTGTTATTATGTTTTACGAAGAAGACTGTTATAAGGGAGCAAAGAAAAAATCTGTGAGTTACCCTCTATGCTGACCTCATATTTACTCATGTGTCTCACAGCTACTTCAATTGTTTTAGCTTAGGATTTGTCATTATAATCCATAAAGAGTTAATCTAATGTTTAAATAAAGTTACCGAAGTAATCAATCTCTGTCAATTTCTTTAACCTTCAAACACTTTTAAATTTAATTTTCTATGGAAAAAATGTCTGTAAGATAAAGAAATAGAGAAAATGTAAGTAGATGTCAAAAAGATCCAAAAGGATACTGAACTAGGCTCTTGTTCAATTATTCTGCCATTATGAACTGAGTGTGAACTGATGGTAATTGAAGCGAGAAAAGCACTAAAACACTTTCCATCTGCAACGAATCAGAGGAATGAAGATAAAATGACAAGGACATTTAATGACAGGATTGTTCCCTTGCCCGCCTTTCTGCTTAAAAAGGTCTGGCCAAATTCCAGTTAAAAATGATCCCAGCACAATGAGTATACCATTTACGTGTGATGTGCAACTGGATTTCACAGAGATATTTGGAGAATGCAGTTAAGTATCTCTTTGAAATCTGGACCATTCCCAGATTTTCCAATGCTCATGACATTTTGGGTTGAACTTGTCCTCCTTCTCCTTCTCCTATTTCTCCTTCTTCATCCGCTGCTGTTAGAGCATAGTGCTACTAATTCTAATTCTTCTCCTTTTTCTTTTTCCTATTTTTTCCATCAAAAAAAATCTTCTATGTTACTCATGAGGAACACTGCTGGTATTGAATACACACTGGTATTGGAATTTATGTGGAAAACAAGCATATACAAGACCATACCAAGCTCCCATGCCATCCCCCTTTTAACACAACACTCACTACTTAGCCATCCCTCAGTCCTACCCTCCTACAATACACCACAGATCCTTGTTGACATCAGGGCTCATTACTCTGTTACAGGTAAAGACCCCAAGGTAGACAGAATCCTTTTTAAAGATAATTTCTTTCAATGGTGCATTACTGTTACCATTGAAGTTGCATAGTTTGTTCATAATCCATTGATATGTATTTGTCCTCCAAAATGTCTTTCTCATGTTTGAAATTTCAGGGCATGATCAATTCATCACGTAATTGGCAAAGTTTCACATAAACACTGGACTTGATTTTCCATGTTTTCCAGACTTTGGCACTTTCTTGTAACTTCTTTCTGACATGGACAAAAAAAACTGGGAACTAAGAACTAGAATGGTATAAATGGTATTTTATCACCAAAGAAGACAGTTGAAAGTTTATTCTTGAATAGATTTTGGAGAGAACTTAATAGAACTTTTAAATTTCACTAATAAAGAGAGTAATTCTATGATGATAAAGGTGAAATACTGATTTTGTATCTGTTATTTAATTATCTAAAACTAGAAAAAATTTGTAGTCCTTTGCTAATGAGGGAAACAGCAGACAAAATTACTTCAGATCATGGGAGGATGGAGTGAAACTGGACTGCACCAAAAATGAAAAAGATGAGATTTGAATTTGAAGTTCCCACACTGCAGTCACATCTCTAAACTGAAAACACGCATGGGTTTGTTGCCCAGCTGTATGAGTTTGCTGCCCAGCTTTTCAAAGAACTGTCTAAATTCTTTCTTTCCCCATATTTTATGAGAACATCTGTTTTGTTCAAACTTTCCCCCTCAAAAACTGTCAGCTCATAACAGTTAAAACAGCAATTTTTGATCTCCTTTAGTCTGGGCTACTTGTAAATCAACATAGGCAATGGTTACTATATGAATTAATTTTTTACATTTTTACTGTTAATTTGAAGATCCAAGTCATGTCTCTCTCAATCATTCTTGAATTTTTCTTAAAATAAGAAGCAAATAAAAATCAAAAAAATTCACTTGTTTGATAAATATAATGAAAATATACAGCATATACAAGAGGCATAATGTGGATTGTATTTGAAATAGTTTGTATTTTGCTAATATTTTCAATGGATGGAAGATTCAAAGCATAAATAGCAATATTTGCAAGAGTTTAATGCAAAGCCCGTTGAAGAAAAATGGAAGACATAGTAAGTTAAAGTGAGATGTGATTTGGTTTTCAGACTATTCCATTGTTATCAGTACTTTTAGAAAGAAAAATATATTTCCATTTTAAAAATTCACCTATCATTTATAGGTAATATGAAAGGTGAGATATATAAGATATATAGATTTTTTTTTCCCGGTAAACATAACACTTACCAACTTTGGGGGAAGATCAAAGAAATTTTCAAATTTTTGTCAAATTTAATGATTAATTCCAAAAGGAATAAAAAAAAAGAAAGGTTTAGAATAAGTCAAAATCTTTTGTTTCACTGTTTTTAAACAAACTGTTCTCAGAAGAGTGATATGAAATTAAATTATTTTGCTGAGCTGCAAAACTGTAGCTGTGAACAACAAAGGAATTTATTAGGAGAGAAGAAAGCAAAGAAGGCAAGGGGAACTAGGGGAACAAGAAATGCAAGGGTGAATGACAGGGAAGAAGAACAGTTGGAAGAAATTGCCAGATCATGTTTGGATACGGCCAGGCTCAGGAAAAGGACACATGAGTCTAAGCTTGTGTAGGCTATCAGATCACCTGCTGCCTTCTTTTCCCATATTCCATCAGTCACAGTATTTAGACGGATCCCAGTTCATGTGAAGCCTCTTCTCTCTCAGGGGTAGGGAGTGGAGATGCGGAGTAAAGGAAGGAATGTATTTCTGCTCCTCAGCACGACCAGAGGACCACATGACTTAATCTAGCCCCTACATTACTGCAGGGCTACCCCACACCACTGAGGGTTCCTGCACCACACACAGGACCTTCACACCAACACAGGGCTTGGCTTACTGCTTCCAGGAGCCACCAGCTTGGCTTGAGTGGTAGCATGGGGACAGGCTCATGCTCCACTTAGTGTGAAAGGGGAGCAAGAAATCTTCTTAGAGAAAGAAATCACCAGCGTATCTCCTGACCTTGTATCTCCAGTATTTCAGGTGGAAACTGAGCTTTCTGAAATAGTGCAATATATGTGATGCCTTTTAATATCACAGGACTCCCAAAGATGCTTTTGCCTTCTCCTGAGACATCACACCAGCCCATCATTTGTTGCTGTGGCAAGTGTGCAAAGGGACAGCAGAGATAAAAGTAAATATAAGGCAGTAAGATCAACCATAGTAATTGTTTGAAATGAAAACTGCCTTACTAGTTCTGTGAGCTCCTCAAGGGAAAAAGAAAGATATTACAGCAGTGAAAAGCTATGTATGAAATAAGCACATTTTTCCATATTCACATTCAATATTTCTGCACCTGAAATTAGCTGGTGCATTGATAAATGAATTTATGTGGTTGATTTCACAAAGGCGATCTGTATATTGCTACCACCTGTGCACCATTTAAAAGTACAATATCAGAAAAATAATTGGCATTGTAAACATTCTAAAAATGTTAGTGGCCATTCCAGTCTCTTAAACTTTTTTTTACCATATTAGGTTTTTATCAGAATTTGGAGTAGAGCGAGCAGAGTGAATTTCTAAACCTTAGAAGATCAGGCAAAAGAAAAAAATGATATCAAGTAAATCCCTATAAAAGCAATATCACATCCAGAAGAAACATGTTATTTTGGGTCTTCCAAATACTTTGAAAAGAATAAAATGCGGTTTGGAAAGAAAAGAGGTATGCTTTGAAATTCCAGCTGAAGAACCAAGGAAGACCTGTTTGTTTTCTTTTTGTCTTTTCACACTGCCTTTCTGGATTTTTTTTTTTTTTTTAGCATCTGTAGAGCATTTTCAGATGATTTTGTATGACAAGTTGGAGGGTGACAGAGCCCTGGAAGAGGCTGCCCAGAGAGGCTGTGCAGGCTCCTTCTCTGGAGATCTTCCCAACCCGCCTGGCTGCCACCCTGTGCCCCGTGCTCTAGGTGTCCCTGCTGGAGCAGGGGGTTGGACTGGATGATCTCTAGAGGTCCCTTCCAACCTCAACCATTCTGTGATTCTGTGATTATTTTTGTTGCTAGGACAAATGAGATAATTGTAAATGTTTTGGCTACAGAGGGGAAACCACTATCAATTTTATGTGAAATATGGAAGAAAGCCATGGACAAGCAGAGCCAATGCACATGGTGACTGTTAGATATGAAATAGCTGCTGTTGGTGGCAATTGGTAGCAGAAACAAAATTGAAATATTATGGAAGAAAGCAGTTGTTTATAAATTTCATTTGTGTCAACAGCAAATTTTTTACAACAGGTATCTTAGCGTCTCTGGCTCTTCTCTAATCATGACAGGGAAGAGGTAAATCATTAAGTCACTCTTAGTTGTTACACTATTTTTATGCTTTTAAATCACCAATGACTGAAATATCCTTGAAAACACTGACTTAGGGGGTGATCTGCAGTGCTGAAAGTAGGGTGGGTGTTGGTGGGAGACACCCTCATACTCCCAATATCTGCACCATGATAAGACCAAAGAAATCCCTGAGGTTGAACTTGGACCAAAAATTCCCTTGAACACCTGCATCTAGAAGGAATTTTCCATCCTTTCAGCTCCCATTTTTCTGCCAGGGAAGTACAATAAATGTAGGAACATGATTCAATGCAATCATTTCTTAAAGCTATGCTCATCTTTCTGTCTCTCTGATCCTTCCCAGTGTTCCAAAAGGGAAAGAATAAAAGACACAGAGCAAGCACACAATGATCTTTTCCCTTAAATCCCTTCCCTGCGTCCAGAAATAGATGGCTGGAGGCCTTCCTGCACTACAGTTGCATTTCTACAATTATAGTTAATACCATCAATATGTTTATAGTTTTATTACGTAAGGGACTGCTGGAGATCATCTAACACAATCTCCCTTCTCAGAGTCAGCTAAAGCAGGTTGCCCAAGATCATGTCCAGTCAAGTTTCAAATATCTCCAGGGATGGAGACTCCACAACCTCTCTGGGCAACTTGTTCCAGTGTACAACCATCCTCAAATTGAAGTTTTTTTTTTTTAAATGTTCGGATGAAAATTCAGAATTCCTTTTGAATCCATGTATAGATTTGACCTGCACAACATCAGACAGCAAGAAGTTCTAACGCTTAATTCTGTGCTGTGTGTAAACATATTTTTATATTTAAATCTCTTACATATTTTGCTTAGTGCCCTTCAATATCATATATTGAGAGAACAGGAATATTTTTCTTCACTTCCTCCATACTACTTATGATTTTATATTTGTGTCTTATCCGTCTTGCTCATTCATTTTCCAAGCTGAAAAATCCTTTTACATCATTTCTCCTTGCCCAAAAGTAGTTTCATAAGTGTTCAGGGCAAGAGTACACCACAGATCAATATAATGATATAATAGTACTTTATGTTTTAGCAGTTCCCTTCTCAATCATTCCTAGTATTCTATTTTCCCCTTTTTCCCATCATCACAGATCACTGAGCTAGTGTTTTTTTTCAAGCAACAACTATGTTGTTGCTCATTCTTTGCCTTTATTTCCTACATTTTAGTCAGTTATTAATCAAGAAGGATTTTCCTGCCCATTCCATAACTGCTCAGACCCTTTAAGAGTTCTTGACAGGGCACCATGTCAAAAGCTACAGGGAAATCTCAATTCAGTGTATCAATAAGTAGCACATCTCATGCATAATAATTCCTTTGACAAATTTGAAACAGGTTTGTGATGCATGAATTCCCTTTACAAATGCTGTTTTTATTGTATCCCAATATTTTTAATTGGCTTATATGTCTTCTTTTGTGTTATTTCTAACAATTTGACCAATTCAGGATTCATAAATACTGGTCTGTGCTTCCCTAGATTTATCAGCTTGGTATCATATTTTTTAATTCCCAAAGAAACAATACAGAGATGAATTTAAACAATAGAATCATAGAATCACAGAACGGTTGAGGTTGGAAGGGATCTCTAGAGATCATCTAGTCCAACCCCCTGCTCCAGCAGGGACACCCAGAGCACAGGGCACAGGGTGGCAGCCAGGCGGGTTGGGAAGATCTCCAGAGAAGGAGCCTGCACAGCCTCTCTGGGCAGCCTCTTCCAGGGCTCTGTCACCCTCACAGCAAAGAAGTTCTTCCTCACATGGAGATGGAACTGCCTGTGTTTCAACTTGCACCCTTTACCCCTTGTCCTGTCACTGGCCACCACCAAGAAGAGTTTGGCCCCATCCTCCCTGCATTCTCCCCTCAGGTACTTGTACATGTTGATCACATCTCCTCTCAATCTTCTCTTCTCTAGGCTGAACAGGCCCAGCTCTCTTAGTCTTTCCTCATACAACAGATGCTCCAGTCCCTTCATCATCTTTGCTGCTCTATGCTGGACCATCTCTAGAAGTTCTACATCCCTCTTATGCTGGGGAGCCCAGAGCTGCACCCAATATTCCAGGTGCAGCCTCACCAGAGTTGAGTAGAGGGGCAGGGTCCCCTCCGTCCACCTGCTGGCAACGCTCCTCCTCGAGTTAGTAGTTCACACCTTAGAAGTATGTACTCCAGCCACCTCAGATCTCCAATAAGTATCCCCAACAGGAATGCTATTTGACATCTTTGCTGCCTCCAAGTCACTGGGTTCTGATACAACAATTGTCTTCTGTCCTTTTACAGTATTTACCCCTTGGGCAGTTATTGTCTTGCTTACTTAATTAAGTACATGGAATAAATATGTGTGCATTTGTTTGCCTGTCTAAAATATAGCAGAAACCCTATATGCATCCACATGGCACCTCATTTCCTTAGTGTTATACCTGGCTATATTCTCCCATTCATTGTTCATTTACTTGTGCAATGAGCTCTCCTCACACACACAGCAGGTCTGGGAGGGTGGGTGAGGTAAGGGATGACATCCCTTTGGGGCCCAGTACCCTAGCAAGATATCTGCTCTGTCATCACCAGCTCCCAGACTCCCTCCAGTGCCTCCCCATCCCCTGATGGCCCCTGCAAGCACTCGGGTATCAGAGCCATAAACAGCTACAGCTGGGTCAAGAAAAACTGCACCTGCTGCTCTGGGCTGTTTATTAAGTGGTATACTGAATTCCAGAAACTGCTCCTGGGTTGCTTCTGTAACATCACAAATTTAAGTTCCTTCCCACATTTAGATCACAGACAACAAACTAGCTATGTTCTACACCTGCACTACATTGAATTACCTTTTTTTGGGTGACAGGGACTGTGGCTGCAGTGCATTTCGATAGGTGTCATTGACTTACTGATGCAGTAACTGATTCAAAAAATGGATTTCAGGAAAAGCATGTATCAATTTTGCCTCTTTTTCTAAATGGCAACATTTATCAAAGTAGTGAAAAGGAGTATAATGCAGGCCTTGCTCTACATTTGTGAAGAATCCTTGGATAATGCATTAGTACTATCTTATCTAAATGACAACTAGAATTAGCAAACAGACCTCAAGATAGTTGCTGCCGAAAATCATGGGGGGTGTGCACCTGCCACAGGGAAAAAAAAATGCCTAACTCATGTGGTTTAAATAAAATCAGAGTCAAAGTGGTTTATTGATTTCCAAGTGGTACATAATTAATGGGCAATGAGCGGGCCGTACCTTCAGGATCAATATCAGCGGTACTACAGGCAAGCAGCAATACTAGAGGCTTGCAAAATGTTAATGAACGTGTACGCATTTCTGAACAGGCTCTGCAGCTAATCCCAGGCAGTTGGAACCTCGTGCACACGCACAGAGTTGTGTGCACGCGTACCCCGCTGTCACGGGCCCTGTGGGTCACCAACCTGTGCACCCTCTCCGACAGTTTGCGTTCACACACTCTCTTTGCACTCACATTTCCATCCGAACAGCTGTTGTTATCCAGGCTGTTTTTTTCAAGGGGCCATGCAGCCACCCTTACTTGTACCTTTTATTGATCTGTTTCAGCAATTCACTGCTGTGCCAATTAAATTCAGCTGATAACTACACCCACTGACACACAAAAGTATGAATTAAAAAAAAAATGTTGGATCGGCCATGACACACTTACATAAACTGGTTTATTCCTCACGTGCACTTCCAAAGGGAATTCTTTTCTAGAGCATTCCCATCAGAAAACCTGGAAAACTTGTAAAAATTCCTTATATTTTAGCTCTCTGCTTTAGTCATTGGCATACTCATGTACCTGTAACAGTTCAATTTAAATAACAAGGAGAGCAGCAGCTGGTGGCCATCCAAGTTCTGGGGCCTTGAAAGCTGTCTGCCATATATGTGGCTTTCATAAAAAAAAAAATAGAAAGCATGTATTGAAAAGAAGAAACATGTGAAAAATACACCCTGTGAAGAGATGACATTTTCTTTCTTTGCTCATTGCACATGCTCTTTGCTCTTTCGCTCTTTGCACATGCATATAGTGTGATATGAACTAGTTAACTAGTCACTACCTGTGCGCCAGAGATTTACCAAAACAGGATGGAGAACATGGCCTGAGGTATTCTCAGAGTGCAGGACCAGTGCAGTGCTTGCTACATTCAAAGGAAGCCAGGAGATCTAGGCAGTGCTTTAAAATATGTTTCAAGCAGGGAAATACAAAATGAGGAACAATAAGCTGCTGCGTTATTGACTTTGATGACCCAATGGCAGCTGGAAGCAGCAGAGCACAGCGTACCCTGTGCTGAGGGAATGAGGTTGTCTGGGAACTTGAATCTGGCACAGCCTGACCCACACCCTGCTCTTCAGGCTGCTGCTCAACTACTACCAGAGGTACGGCATGTCCACAGGTTTCAGGCTTTCTTGGTAGACTATTTTTAGGTGTTTTTTTATTCAGGTTGGTTTCTAAAGGGTGTCTGATGAGGAGTATTTGCGTTGTTTACCACAGCATCTGACATTAGGGGCCAATATTAGGGAGTCACTGGAGGGAGGGCACAGGACTCCTAAGGAGCAGACAAGAGTACTTACCTCTACTTGCCTGCTGGAGGCACCTGGTGTGAAAATGCAGATGTGGCTCTGGACTTTGCCAGGGATTGGCAAAAGTGGAGAAAAATCCCAAATCTCCTTACTCAGTATTCCTGAATAAAGAGGAATAAGCAATTAAAGATGTGAGTTTGATCTGGATTGTAGCTGTGCTGGTGCAACACCATGAAAGCAGTGGACTTACCCCATCACAGTGTCAGGCAGAATAAGAGTAAATAGAGATGAGGCCCTCAAATTCCCTTTGTATCCTTATTTTAACTTGGCTTCAATTTAGCAGCTATGCTTGCTTCCTCCATATCATAAATATTTTGTTTTTTCAGCCTATGAGTTCATCATTGAAGCAGCAGGGCATTTAGCAGCGCTATTCTCGTTCACTTCAAGGATGCACTTCAAACACAGAATTAAATCTTAGGCTGGTATAAAATAGCGTTGCCCCACATGGCTCAGCAGAGCCTCTCGCTTTGCACAGGCAGAGTTTCCAGCTCCTTCTCCTCCAGCAGGAGTGGGGCTTCCTCAGCTCTCCTCACGGCCCCCCTGGCCCCCAGTGTGCTCGGGTCTACGTGGGGCTGCAAAGCGCTCGCTCCAGTCGCCGCCTGACGTTGTGCTTCCTCGGCCCCAGAGGACTCTCCTGTTACTGATATTGCAGCATTTGGCTGCCAAGCCAGCCTGGAAACAGAGCTGAAAATACAGTCCACAGCAGCCGTGACCCAAAAGGAGATAAAAAAGCCTATTTCTCTAGTGCATTTAGGCTTTGCTGGCTTGTGTAATTATGCACTGTTTCAGGAAAACTATTTACTGAGGTTTCCTTTTAGCACTGCTTGAACAGGGGACTGTCCATACACACACACAAAATAAGAGAGGCAGTTGTATGTGTCTATAAATATTGAAATGCACGGAAAATCCCTTGGAGATGTCTGTCTTTATTGATTGCTTTTGCTCTTATTTTCTCTGCTTAACAAAGCTCGGAAAGTAGGGCTGCCAAATCATATTCACAGGAAATAAAAATCAAATACACAAAATAATTCATAGCAAGTGTGAAATTGGTAATAAATAGCAAAATATGCCACATATCACTCCCTCCTTTTTAAAATACCTCCTGACTCCCAAATATTTTGACCCATCTCAATCAGTCCTACCCTGTATATTCATAACCATGCTAGTTTTAAAATAGTTATCTCTAGGTTAGTAGCAACATGAGCTAGCTAGGTAAAAAATCCCTAATTCATTGATTAGGACATGGTGAAATCCAAGCCTTACAGTTTGGTGTCTACCAGATCTTGAACTGGCAAGTTTGAGGCCATGATTTTGAAAACCAGACATTCCCCCTGGGTTTGTCAGGTACCTAGTTAAGCAGCCAACTATGTAGCTGAATAAAGAGTGCAGTCCAGCACATTCTGGATGCAGACTGAAATGAGAAAAATCACTAACTGCATTCCTGCTAACCAACCTGCTCTCTCAAGCCTGCAGAGAACTGGATGGATGCTGTAACCCTATAACATCACATTCTGTCTAGTATGTGCATATTTCATGTCCAGCAAAGTATTTGCTAGAAAGCCAGTGAAATGGCAGTCTTAGATTATCTTTCACCATACCATCAAACAATTCACAGTGAACTGGAAGGCATTCAGGGAAGATGAAAATAAGACCAGAAAGATAAATCACTTCAAATCATGTAAGCATGTCAGAGACAATCTTAAGTGAGGAAAAAAGGTGAAGAAAAATTATCTTCAGAAGAAATGAATACAAAAAGACAATAAATGAAGAAGAATTATTGATTCTTTTATGAAGTGGAACTGCAGAAAGGGAAAGAGAATAATTTTAACTAACTACATATAAAAAATGGAAACCAGCCACAGGTTACAAAAGCCCTACTTCAAGAGAGGGCTGTAGGTTTTTTTGGGTTATGGATTTCTTTTCCCCGCAGCATTTTATCTTCTGCTATTCCTTCTACTTTTACCTGGTATACTGACCCCAATCTTGCAAACTCAAGTCACTTGTAGAGGAGCTGAATTCAAAGGCATATTCACATGCATACATATGGGCTGACAAGAGCTCAAAGAGTGGAGGGAAAAGCCAGGGTAGACTCTAAGCCTCTGAAGTAAGTCTCTTCTGATCTATCTGTAGAGGCTATCATAAAATGGGACGGTTCAAGAATAATTTTAAAGAGTCTGAGGAAAAGATTTCAAATGTAAAAATGTGTCATTTGCTTCAGAGTGAGGCGTACACTCAGGGGAGTCCAGTAGCAGTCTGTAAATGTGCAAAGTGAATAGACCCCAAAGACAGAATACAATTACTTAGGAGGTAATGAGATGAGATTAAAAAGGGAATATTTAGATAGAATAGCAGGAAAAGCTTGAGCTCCTTTGAAATGCTGAATAGTCTTGTGCGGGCAACATGGAAATACTATTGTTTGAGATACTCAAAACTAAATACATTTTCTGCAGGGAATGCTTCTCCCTTTGCAGGGAGAGCAACTGAATAATGCTACTGGGATTCTACTTTTTCTTCCGTGACCTAGAGCACAGGGGAAGGTAGATGCCCAGAAGTAAAGAACACCATAGTGAGTAGTGTAAGGCAGGTGCAGGGCAGATGCTGAGTTGTCTGCAGACATATATCACCTTCGTGAAAGCTTATAGGGGTCACTAGTAGCAACAAGCGAAACTGGGAGGCACTACTATCCTGAGCATCTTACCAGCACTGCCACTCTTTCCCCAAGAGGAAAATAAAATAGAAGAAAATACTCCACTAGCACAGTGGTACCATTCTTTACTCCTAAATTTAGTTTCAGTAAGGCTACAGCAGCAGAAAATGAGGTTGAAAGATCCAGTTCTTTCAAAACTTTACCAATCTTTAGATTAGATCTGTCTCAATCCAGATGGGTCCCAGCAGGCACTGACCTTTCTGTTGGTCTGCCACAGAGCTGAACAAGTCCTAAATGACAGTCCTCTTGCTAACCAAGACTGTGGATGCAGAAAGTTAGCATGGATTCATTGGTAGACTGGACAAATACGTGGAACATAAGCCTATGGAGAATTAGCAAATGAAAAAAAAAAAAAAAAAAAAAAAAAAAAACAAGCTAAGGAAATCCCTAACCTGGAGATAGCCAGAGATGGGAGAGAAGTTAGGGGGTACAGAGGATACATCACGAATGCTTACTTTCTTCTCCCTCTTCCCTGAGTAGAAGCTGATGGCCTCTGTTGGAGACTGTGCTCTAGATGGACACTTATTTTCTAACAAGTGCATCTATTAATATGCTTTTATGTTCTTAACTTTTCCAGAAGCTAGATGAAAGTCAGCCTGGCCATGTCCCCTTTTGCTTATCTTATTTTTTATTAATATTTTTTTAATGGCATAATGTCCAGAGAATTAACATAAATAGGGCAGCTCCGTGTCCCTAAATTATTTGTATATTCAAGACTATCTAAAAGACACTAAGGATTTAACAAACAAAAGGTGCTTTTTACCTCAATTTTGCTTTTTTCTTTTCCCTGTTATATTAAAATAAATTACTTGGCATATTTTACTAGCATTCTCCTTTTGAGTGAGGAATATTGCCTGCTTAAAAATGTTAAGGGGAATGTTTCTCCCTCTGACTTTCTGTAAGAGACAGCAAATCCTCTAAATCTCCCTATATAGTGAAAAGAAAAAGAGAAGAAGACCCCTCCAAAGGGCAGCTCAGAACAAGAGCGAGATAGGCTAATCCTTTATTTAGCGTTTGGCACTTTCTTTATTTAACATTTGCTGAAACGGTTTGCATAAACAATAGCAATGACAACTAGTGGATATTTTAACAACTTTTATGAAGCTAATGACTAAGAAGCTATTTGATACAAGTTGTATCATTAGCTAATATCTTTTCCATCACACATATGTCATCAGTTTTTAACATTTTAACTGTTTGCATGGAATTCAAATGACCAAGCAAAATTTATTTGCCTTTTACCTTGAAAAGATAGTTGCAGTGGCCAGCTTTGATTGATAGAACAGCTAGCTCTTCCATCTTCATCAGATAAATTGACTGAAATGATCAGTAAGGCAGAGCTTGTGTAATTTCTGCAAAGAAAATTCATCCAACTTTCCAAATAATCTGGATACAAAAAAGTGGATAAAGGAGATCTTGTCAAAATAATTTTAGACCAGGTCATTTACAAAAGACCTTTAAATGAAATTGGATACTTCTGACACATCTCAGAAAATTTAGCATTTCTAGACTCTCTTTTATTCTGTGTTTAGGAAGAGAAAAATTTTAATTAGTCATTTCTTAAATCAATGAGTCAGAGAGAATCAATTAAAAATAATTTAGTAAATAAATAAAAAGAATCCTGGGAAGGAAATCAAGCTAGCAAGTTACCAGGGAGCTGGAAACCTTAGGAGCTCAGTAACCTCCTAAGCAATACATAGGCTGACTAGCCGACGTGTTTACTTTCTGCCAAGTCAGCAAACTATCCCCTTCCATCAGAAAAATTTCAGTCACCTCTGCTGCTAAGGAGTGGGTCAGATGAAGAGGAATCCATGTTATCATGTACGCAAAACTGTCTAGAAAACAGGAAAGAGTAAGAGAAATGGTCAATTTTCAAATATTAAACACGGAGTCCCTCAAGGACTTCTGTCATTATATATATTTATGAATCAGGAAAATAGTAATTCAGCAAATCTGCAGATGAGAGTGTATTAACTGGTTGATTAAGACCAGAGAGAACTGTAAGAAACCTAATAAAGGAAGACCTAAAGTGTTAGGTGAATGGACAGTGTAGAAGAGAATAAATTTCCATCTTGAGGGGAAAATGTAAATTGCTGTTACATTTGACAGGGCTCTCGGCTAATTGTATCAATTCAGAAAAGGGATCATGGCACAGAAGAAAAACAAGTAATAATAGAAATTTGATTTTTTTTCAAGTGAGGAAATTTTTTAAGTTTTGATTTTACTTATTTATTTATTTGGTTTTTGTTTGTTTATTGCGTGGGGAATACCAGCAAGCCATTTGGAAGACAGGAAGATCTGAACAGGTTGGTTCAAAAATTTTAAAACATTATGACTTTCTCAAGCAGGAACACTCCCTCTTGTTTTGTGAAAGAAAAGGAAAATTTAATCATGGTTGAGCAGTGTCCTGAGATACCTTGTCAAAGCTGTGATTTGGACTACTCTCTTCCTTTGTTCTCCTCCCTGGGCTGACTTTATAAGCTGAACCCATGAATCATGGTGATGGGCATGTGACTCCCACAACGGGCCCTTGGGCTTCACTCCTAAGAGAAGTGCTGAAGATGATTGTGTAAGTCTCGCTTCAGCTACAGGACCTTCATTTTCCTTCTCCTTTAGGCAGGTTTTAGAAATATACTAAGATGCAGCTTCAATTCTCTGACCTCAGTTTTTCCTTCCTAATGGACTTCAGAGCAGTAGGAGTCCTGCTCCAGTTTTAATTGAAGGAGCAAACTCTTGCAAGCCTTGGCTAGCAGTGGATAAGTCAGAGTGGAAACCTGCTATGTGTTTTGGATCATACACAACTCAACTGACACTTCACTCTGTCCATCTTCCCCATATAAGCTCTTCGAAAATGGTTCTAATCAATTCAGAAGAGAATTACTGAAAAATACAATCCAGTTAAATGGTGAAGTCCCATAGTTTATTGAAACAGAAGCTGCATCACATACGTTTTCATAAGGCAATACACTATGTCCCTGACTGCCCCTGAGGAAATTCATTGGTTACATCAGCAGGGAGAAGTGGACACATTTTGTTCTTCCTGACACCATCCTGCCCACTGGTGATCTTGAGTAGATTTATCAGCAAGTACATTCTAGTCCAGGACAGAAATCTGATTTTCAAGTGAATCTCCCAGTTGTCTCCATCTAAAATACTCTGCTAATAAATGGCCCAGGAGCTTACAAACCTAAGTCCTTTCAGAGTAAAATAAATTGAAAGGTGTGGTGCAGGGGAATTGCCTGGTGCAAATCTGTCTGCTAATGGGCAGTTGTCCTGTGGGATGAAATTGTAACTAGTAAAAATGTTCCGGGAAAAGCATGTAGGGTACATGCTGCATCTTCAGGTCCATTTTGCTCTACATATCTTTTCCTCCTGCACCACATTATTTATTAAATGTTAAGAATGCCACAGTATATAAGCAATGCCTTCCTACATGGTCAGCCTTCCCAAGGAAGGGAAGATGTGCAGAGAGTGGTTGTGCCCCATGAGTTCACCCTAATGTGTATTCAAAACAGAGCTAAAGTGCACCCAGGTGGCTGTGGAGCTCACTTGTCCCATGGGACAGGTACGACCACAGGAGTCACTGGAGTGAGAGTAAAATACTACTTTATTATAGAACTAAAATGCTACTCAGTGTTGTATAAAAGAGATGGACTTTAGACCTCAGTATTTTTTCTAGCTTATAGTCTTGTTGCTCCTTCAAATCTGCTTGCAGGTTTGAGTGGTTTTATGCACACCATTTCTTTTCCTAGAGAAAAAGACTGAAGTGAACTTTGTATCATGGTGTTATAAGCTGCAGAATAAGATCATTGCAGGGCAAGCACACATCTAATCTTAGGGCTTTACAGATTTTTCTCAATATCGTCTTTAACAATTCCAAGGCCTCAGGGAAACGTGAGAATGACTTTGAGAAAAAAAGTTTCACTGTAATGGCACCAAGTTGATTATATGGCTCATTGAGAGACTTGGCCCTATTAGGAAACATTGATTTCTCTCCTACCTCCCTGCACTCTTCCATCTTTGACATGCAATTGCAACACAATTTAGCAGGAATAGTTCAGCTATTTCGATGAAGTACAGCAACTGTTTCATTTCATACATTTTATGACTCTAGATTAAGGAGAGCCATTTCAGAGCAGTATTTAACCTGGAAGCTCTGTAAAAAAAAAAAAGGCTGGGATTTCAGTAAATACAGAGCGTGTGTTGTGTCTGGCTCTGAGGCTGACATCCAGCCAGATCATACTTTTCAGCTGTTGCTAGCATGTTCTTCTAAGGTGAGCCTGATTCTGCAAAGCCTTTTCAAGCTCAATTATATAGTTCATATTAAAGGAGTTTCTACTGAAAACCCCAAGACATTCAAATATTTCTCAAGAGTAGCAGGAATTGCAGAACATTATCATCTATAAGCAACAAATTAGAATTGTTTTAATATTTGATGTTCTCAGCTGATGAACACAGGCCCACCCCCAGCTCCTCTGACACCCTCACGAAACCAAAAGCAGTTTGTCCAGTGCCAGGTACAGTTATACATATGCTGGTTGTCCAGGCAAAACGATATAGGCACGTGGCTGGTCCCTGTATGGATGCTCGCTGTGCTGCGTCCTGAGAAATTGGAAAGGCCTTGAATTCTGCCCTACTTTCCTGTGCAGAGGGCACTAATTCAATTCTGTCTTCCTAGCCAGGTGGTGACCTTCATGAGATTCTTAGGTATCTCATACCTGAGAGATTTCTACTTGTACTTAGTACTGCCAAATTTCATACCAAGAGAATCAACAGAACAGAGCCCACGTACATAAAAAAGAAAGAGGGAGAGTGAAGGAAATGGTAGGACATTTAAGCTATGCAGAATAGAGATGAAATGCACAGGAGAAAGAGGTAAAGGAAACTGTGGTTCTTCTTGCAGGAAGGTCAGTGATATAAGTGGATACGGAAAAAAGGGAAATGAGAACTGTATCAAAAAAATAACAGAGCACAATAAACAGAAGAAAGGAAAACACACAAAAGGAGACAGAAAAAAAGCTCATGTATGGAAGATGAGGTTTTGCAAGATATCTCTAAACACTCAGGACTGTACAGGGAAAAGGGAACTGGAAGAAGCCCATGGTGTAACTGTGCCTAGACAAGCAACAAAGAATGTATTTATGACAAAATTTATTCACACTGTAAAACCTAGTCCAAACAAGATGTCTGCGTGCTACCTGCACACTATCTGCATGCCATCGGCACGCTGCCTGCAGCAGAGACAGGTCTGGCAGAACGTCAGGAGATGCATCTCAGAGGAATCTGGCCCTTTCTGGAAATTCCTCCTGGGACCCAGGGTGAGAATGATTTGTGATTTTATTGTAGGGAATATATTGATCTTTCCCCTCTGATTACAGAGAACATTTATAATTTAAAAACTTATTGCTTCGCAGTGATTTGACTTCTCTGAGAAACCAGCTGAAACAGGTCCCCTTAGTAGGGAGTGATCTGTGCCATATGGGAGTACACAACGGCTCCGTCTGCTTCCCACTCAGTCAGCCTCACAACAACCATCTTAGAGGAAACTTTGCTCACTGAGGGTACCTGCAGTGGGGTACCCAGGATACAGTTTTTACAAGGTTTGGGGATTCTTACACCTTGCCCCAAAGCTGCAACTATGCAAGGCCAAGGAGCAAACCTGCTCTTCTCACAAGGGCAATGGGCAAATTTTAAGAGGCTCATTTTGTTCCCACCATGATTTAACCCGAAATTCAGTGAGAGCATAGGTGAGCCACTAACTGCACAAATTGCCTCAGACTTACCATCATGAACTGCATGCTGCTGAGACTTTTTGGTGTAACTTAAGGCAAATCTATTAAATAATTAGGCCTTACACTCCCAAGCTATTCTTGTATATGACAGCAAGTGGTATTGGTGACTCAAGTGAGATATATTTTTCCTAGTGAAAGAGTGCTAAATACATAGTCAAACTCTGAGCCATATGCTTCTTTTTGCCCTGACCTACATGTTGGGTGCTTCTGCTCTTTGCTGTTACGTAGAACTGAATATAAGGCCAAGTACTTGGAGTCAAGCCTGTACTGCCATGAACCTTTTTCCCTAAGGGGTACTGGTCCACAGCTCTCCAGCAGTTTGATTCTAAGTCCACAGAAGGTCCAGTTTGGTGTCTGCTTAGTTCTTAGATCTCTTAATTCTATGGTCTCTTCACTGTTCCCTGGAGCCCGATCACACTGAAATGTCACTGGGCATCTTACAACTATCCTCACTCACTGCCATCAGTTTGACTCTGAGAAAGGAAGGTGTTAAGGCTGCTACCAGTTTATGACCTTTTGAGATTGTTTGCAATTGGCAATCTTCAAGCTGTTCTCCACCAGCACACGTGGAGAGGGCTTTTTGGCAGCTGCAGTGGCAGTCCAAGACCATTCCTGCAATCTGTGTCACTTATGAGATGTAAAATCACATAATCAACCTCTATAAGACAGTTAAAGAAAATTATCCTTTAGAAGTCCTGTTTCATGTTCCCTGAAAAACTGAAGGACAGCTAAACTTCTTTAAAACTTTAATGACTTGGAGTCAATCAACCTTAAAGAGTGACATTCTCCCTAACACTGTCATTTTCCATTCATGGTCTGCAAACCTCCTAGGCTCCATGGACTATCTCTGAGGCATCCATGAAAGGTGGCAAAGAAATGTAATCTTTCGCTTTACAAGCATCTGTACATCTACTGAATTTTTTTGGGAGACCACAAGTGGAAAAAGGGATGAAAACCAACTTTGTATCACATTCTTTATTACCTCAAAACAGTTATACGTTATCAGTGTTTCTTCACTGTAGGCTATTTGAACTCTGAATGTTCCCTATCATGCAACAAAAGAGAAATTGTATCTCAGTGACTCAATGCTTAGTCATTATAATCTAGATAAGAATACGTTAATAAACGTATTTGTCATTTTTCACATCTTTCTTACCACATCAGCTGATCTCTCCACAAACAATTTTATTTCTAAGAGAAATAGAAGGCTTAGTAGAACTTAGTAGAACAGCTTGTTTCATACCAAGTTAAATCCTTTTCTCTCAGCCATGATTAAAACAAAACTATCTGATTGTTTTAAAAATGGACTGCACCAAATGAGATTTTAAAATTTCACATCATAGGACCTATCAATATGAAACTTTGGTCTCTGAAGGTTTGGAATGTGTAGAAGATCTTGAAAGAGAGAATAACAAGGGGTTTTGTCTCATCGCTTTCACCGTTTGCTCTATGCAGACCTTGGACTCCATAGTTTATGCTGGATGTGCGTGTGCATGTGTGTGCACACATATCAACACATGGAGAGCAAGTAGACAGAACAGCCCTACCACTAAGGATTATAGACTCTAACCTCCAGGGGTTAACATAGTAAAAGTGAAAAGTCAAAAACCAAGCAGTAGATCAGAGGTAAGAAAGACATAAAAAACACACGATCCTTTTCTTTTGTGTCATAGGTATCACCTAACCCCACTCATCACTTAGCCATATTAACATGTTGATGAATTTGAGATACTGTGATGGAAGCAGAGCTTGAAAGACCAGAGTGAAGACAGGGCAGTGATCAGGGACATTAGTTTTCAGGAGGCTGTTCCTCAGCTAGGGAACAGCATGGGCATGAAGCAGGGACAACATATGTTTACTATTATATATAATGCTCCAATTTATTCAGACTGCAGTGGTGTTGAAAACAAACCTGATATTTTCCATATGCAGACGAAGACATAGTCTCTTTTCCTCAGAGTTTAGGGCCTAAAAGAAGATTTAATGAAAGGAAAGCAGCAAGGACTGGCTAGCTGAACTGGATACTGCACTGAACACTTCTGAACACATATCCCTCAAGGTGGTAGAGTTCTGAATCCTAATCTTCTGGTGATTAGGACCTACAGAAATCCCATCACTTTTTTTAGGCACCCCACTAAAGAAAGTCTGTGCCAAGTTTTTCCAGCAAATTTTAGCCAATTTTAGCCAATGCCTATATTTTCTAGGCAATTTCACTGTTCCTAATGCTGAAAAAAAAAAAAAAAAAAAAGTTGAAGGGACCAATACAAGCCAACGGGAATATCTTGTCTTTTTAGCTTTGCAACAAATTCTAAATTAAATACTCTGAAAAACTTACAGTCAAAATCTATCCAGCATGCAGGACCATAAAAGAACCATGAGCTGATAGGTTTCATGGGTTCAATGTATAGGAAACTGCCATGTGAAAATGTATGCCTTAGATAGAAAAAAAACTGGTAATGTCTCACCTTTTGGTGTTATCTAAGAGCAAGGTTAGTTCAATGGCCCTCAAAGATTTTGCAGGCCTACTGTATCTCCTGCACGAAATGCATGAAGCATTGCACCTCTGCAGCTACCCCCTGCTCCATAGCCCTGAGGGCCACACTCAGTTTTTCACCAGGTTTGGACTTGCCAGGCAGCCATGCCTGAAATAAGGTCTTATAGAAACCATGGGGCAGGATAAGTGGATGTGTGGAGGAGAAGACAGCTGCTACTCCTGCGTCCCTTGGGTTTGTGCTGTGTGTTCTTTCCTTTCTGTGTGAGCTGATGTATCACAGCACTGAGAGCCTGGCTGTGTCTCTTGTGAAAGTGGAAGAATTTTCAGAGGTCAGTCACCTGCAGTTTCATCTTGCTTGTTTACTTATTTATTTAAGAAGCTCTGGACATACCACATAATAACTGAAATAAATCATTCACAGTTTTTTTCCCCCACACAGCTCATGCGCAGTTGTTGAAATGCTTATTCATAAACAAATAGGTTTGTGTTTGTTTGTCTTTGTGATATGACCAGCTGTGATTAGGAGAACATTTTTGTAGTTCTTTAGATGCTCAATTCCCTGACTTTTACAGACCTGCCTCTTTGGGGCCCATTGGCTCCCCCGTGCAGTCTCTAAATTCCTTGCTGTTTTGCATGCGTCACATAGACCTGATGCTGTGATGAAAAGAACAAGAAGAAACAGATACATTTCTTTTCATATTTCAGAACCAAAGACAAGGGAGAGGCAGCTCCATTTTTCCAGTATCAGGACACCAAGTCCCAGTCCTCTGACTCAGAAACCCTTGAGCAGGGGAAGTTTGAAGAGCCTTTAGGATAGAAGCCCTCCCACACAGCTTGCACAGATACGCATCTGATCTTGCCTTTCATCTGAGAAGATCTCCAAGGCAAATGGAAACAGAAGCACCATTTCTTAGTTTAACGAGGTAGCACATTATATGCTGAAATGCAGGCTCATCCCACTAGAGGGTGGTCTGATCCCCCTCATGGCACAGTGGAGGTGCGTATGCAAAGCCCTTCAGAAAGCCTGGGTTCCTTTTAGTTACACTGAGCCACATCAAAGTGTTCTGTCCTGAGTTTTTCCAAGTGCCTTATGTCCCATCATCAACATTGAACCTACCCTCTAACTTAAACAAATAAACACATTGCGCCTTTCACTGCAGATCTGACACTCTACAAATATTAGCATGCTCCCAAGTATTCTATGAATGCTACAAATGTATATATGTGTATATATATATAAAGCAGCAAAGTGAGGCTTACAGTTAAAAAGGAACACAGTTGGTTTGATATAATTTTGAAAACTTTAAAATCTGTTTATGTGGTTGATATTTTCTTCGCACCATTTTCACAGGAAGCTGGATTATTACAAGTAAAACAAGGCAAATTCTTTCATAGGACACAGACTGTGGTTTGACTGTCTGTTACAGTGAAATACAGAGGGCTGTCAAACAAGGGGCATCCTGGTGGCTCCATCTGGTCTGGGAGAACTGGTTGTTAAACTCACAGCCAGTTCTGGGACCAGCTGTGCAAAAATCTCCAGCAATGCCTCCCTCTGCCAAACCTCCTTCTCCGGCCCCGTTCCTCCTTGCTGCTCTGCCCAGACTCAAACGCAGACATCGTCTTCTCTGGGCCTGATGGCTCAACCTCCAAAACTGTCTTCTAGTGCTTTACCAGAACTCACCAATACATCTGCTTCTTTCCAGTCTTCTTAGAAGTGCTTCATCTCATTGCTGATGTTAGATTTCTGGTGCATTTTATGAGCACTGAAAAAAGGTTGTTTCAACCTGCTTTCTGATTCCCATCACTTCGGATAATAAGAAACCGTTTAGGAGCCTTTAGGTGGAGCAAAATAAACATGACACCTTACATTATGGAATTGAAACCTTAGCCAGTGTCAAACCAAATGACACAAGGTTCAATCTAAATTTCACAGAGCTTTTAGGGAAAGGTAGCAAGAAATTCCAACATCTTGGTCCCCAATTGGATGTTTACCAACATGGAAATACTCCCTTTTACTCACAGGGAGAAAACCTGTTTGAGTATCTGCAAAAACTTTTTCTCTTAGGAGCTTTTGTCCAAAACTGGATTGTGCTGCTTTGATCAGGTTTCTCCTTATTGCTTCATTTTCCTAATTCCTTTATTTTTTCTTTTTTTTTTTTAGATTTAGTAGTGAAAAAATGAATGAATCATTCTCATGAAACGCAGTGGCAGGTATTTTTAGCCACCAAAACTGGTCATGTGTAAGGATGTTCTCACTTGGGCATAAGCTCCAGGGAAAAGTGTGCATGCTTGTCAGCAAATCAGGGCACAATTCTGAAGAAAAACGTTGAAAGATTGAGAAAAAAAATATGCTACATTTGCATGCATTCACTTTCTCATCCATTATAAGAGTCTTTATTTGCCTATTGGAGTTTTGTCTGTTTCACACATTTCAGACTTAAAAAACGTTAAAGATTTAAAAATTCATTATTAACCTCATGGCATTTGAGTCATGTCAACAACTATGACCCAGCTGCCAATGATAACCAAGTGTGTCTTCAGCTGTGAATTTGGATCAGAATCACAACAAGACAGGACACTCTGTTCTGATGCAACGAAATGAATTATTACATCATTCATCTGGTCTATATAAACACAGCATGGTAAAAGAGTAAACTTTGTCCTCTTCATAAATTCTTTACACTTCAGTATTCTGAGAGTTATTTAGGATGTGGCACAGTGATTAGCTCCTGTAATGGAGGACCGTTATATTGATGGGATCTTTGACACTTGTGGAAACCTTTTGCCTCCCTATCCTCCTTTTTGGTGGGAGCAAGCTTTTGGATGAGGAGTATAATCTCTAATAAGCAGGTATTATATACTTAGCCACTAGACTACATTAGCAGAGCTGTCCCCCATAATTTGTTCAAACATCTGGATACCACTGTTAAATAGGTTCGGGAAGCAACATGTGGTCCTCATTTAAAACACTGCAAACGCTATCTTGATGTAGAGTGTGAAATTTTAAGCAAGACTAATACTGTTTTGGTTATACTCTGAGATAGAAAATAAAAGTGAATAGCGCTCTAAACGATGTAGAGCTGCATAAGTACCAGTCTCCTTTAATAGACATCTCTACAGTAGATAAAGCAGTAACTTCTTTTTTATAGCAGAACTTAGCAAGCAAGGTACAGTTTTCTTAGTTTTCTGTTTCTGATGTAAATTTTTAACTGAAAGGAAGGTAGGAAAAAAAATGAAGGAATGGAGCAGGAAAAAGAGCAAAAAATCACCAATATATTCTAAATGCCATTAAAATGAACAGGGCTTTCCTTTGAATGCCATGTTTCACAGTCCAGGGCTCCATGTTGCCGTTCTTCTTTAACCCAAATTAATTAGGTATTGACTTGTTTTTTCATTCAATTAAAGTATAATTAAATGGCAGTGGTCTGTCTCTGAAAAACAGATGAAAAGGTTCTGGTAAGAATCCCTAGGTTAATCCAGCTGCTTAAAATGTGTGTTGTATTTGACCATTTGCCAAGAGAGACTGTGAATACACGAGCCAGCTGGCATGGGGAGGGCTGGTGGGAACCTGTCAGCTGTTTAGGACAATGGCTGAAGCCTTTTTTACAAACTCAGTTTCTAAAATATCTAAAAATGAGACACCCTACCTTGGCAGTCCAGCAATCATGCCAGTAATGAAATCTTAAGAATTTTGTTCCTCTCAAAATATGAGTTCTGAATCCCATTCAGTGAACCACTGAACCAAGCAGCTTAAATGTCTGGCAAAGAGAAGCAATACATCAAAGCACTATTTTTGCAATGATAGAGCCGGTTTGCTATTTTGACAAATTCGGCTATTCAGAAACAAAAAAAAAAAAAAAAAAGAAAAAAAGAAAAAAAATATCTTAATGTGCTGAATTGCACTGTGTCATCAGGGACACGTTGGACCCGCTGGGACTCCACTCTTGGCTTCAGTTCGGGGGGCAGCACCCATGGCTCCATCTGGCTTTGGAAGGCCCTGCAGGTGCCGGCTCTGCTGCACCATGCGCGAGTGCACATGGCGAGCAGTTGCCCTTCCACACAGGGACAGGGTTGTCAGCTCTGGCTGCACATCTTATCAGCCTGGGTGAGAGCTTCGCAAGCAAACCTTCAATGCGCCACTTCCCCCAAGTATTTTAAACAGAAAAAAGTGTGGGCAGTGACTCCGATATTAAAAAAAAAAAACTCTTTTCCTCCATCTCTTTCGCTGCTCAGTGAATTGCGGTGATCACAGGCAGGAGTGATTATTTCTGGAGCACTTAGACAACAGCCAGTGACTGTTGCACCAGTCCAGCTGGTGCGTGCATGTGGAGGACGGGGTGTCCGTGCACCAGGTGTCCCCATGAAACCTCCACACGAACGAGAGCCTTGCAAGAGGCTGCGGCTCTGATCCGTCCCACCTGGTGTTTGCCGCAGGCGCGCGCCTGCCTCGCCATGTGAGTTATCCGAGAAGCTGTCAACAGACAAGGAAGATAGGGGAAGTTTTCTGAAACCTGGCAGAGTCTGTCTTCTCAATGGTAACTTTATGACACTTTTATGTGCAATCCCAAACCTCAGATGCTTGATTTTCTTTCCACTGAGAGAGACGAGCTAACAACAAAAGCTCGGTGACCATTCTTCTATTTTCTGGAGGGGCTTTCTGTTGTTCAGTCCTAGGTTTTTCCCTAGGTTCCACATTCTTGCCCACAAATAAGAAATGACCTTGCTGTTTTTGCAGCAAAAGGGAAATATAAAATATAAATATCTCCATAAGCATTTGGAAGACAAGATAAAGCAGATTTCCTTAATCCATCTCTGCAAGTTTAGGGTGAATAAGTGAATCACTCCATATTCATGACTTCTCCTGGCCTTTGCTCTTCTCATGAAGCAGGAGAACCCGAAATGCAGATACAAGCTAGGAAATGGACACAGAGGACAATGCTGAGGCCACAAAATACAGTGAAAGAAAGCAGAGAAATACCAGACATGGGATGCCAGCATCTTTCAGGCTTGCAGGAGGATTTGCACATCTCAAAAAAAAAAAAAAAAAGTTATTCTCTTTCTGTACAAATTTTGCTTGACTTACACTGACCAGGAGAGCTATATAGTGTTACTGTTGTGCGTGTCAGAATACGTCCCTAATGGTGCTGACACTGGTTTGCTCTTCTTTGTTCTAATCTGTAGGATTTTTTTTCCATGGGACTTTTTTCAAACACAGGATTCCATTTCTAACATACCATCTTCTTTCTCAGAGCAGAGGCTGGAAAGTATTCTGGGAATGAGGAAACAGCTTGATATTTCTTTTTCTGCTCGTTATCTAACTCTACATTATCTGCTGTATGCCTCGAAATCCAGCACTGATTGCCGAATAATTTCTTTCCAGTATTTCAATAATCCTTAGCAAAAGAAGCTTGGGAGCATCAGAAACAAAATTGGTAGGATTTCTTTCTTCATCATCACTATAAGCCTTCAGAAAAAGCGCTTTGCATGTGTATTGCTTCCAAGCAGCCAGGCTAGACCAGGGAGGAGTGGACACCCAGTCGCCTTTTAAATTATCCACAGCTCAGTTTAGCCCCTGATTCTGGCAGCCCTAAACACCAGAGGGGTCTCTTACCGCCACTTGTGTGTTGGACCGGTCCCCACTGTGACTCATCACCCCACAGCTCCATGGAGTTTGACATGTTCAATCCAATGCATGCAGCAGGAAGGGAAGGTGACCGTGTCCCACTCCATTCCACACATCTTCAAGCCTATATAGTTCAATGAATGAGCTTCCTTTCAAATCTCTCCATCACATGCTTTGGTTTAAAATCTGAGAGGAGATGCCTCACCCTCCAGGAGACTGCTCAAAGTGTGAAGCTCTGAGAGATTCTGAGGTGAACTGCTCCACTCTTCTGCCTAAAATATAGAGATACTGAAATATTCAGGGGGTCAGCAGTGAGACTGAAAATACTCTTCTATTCTCCCATGTCTTCTGGAAAAATGTGGAAGGTTCAAGTCCTTGTGCCAATGGTTGCTTAAATCAGAAAGGTCAGCAGGACTCACCTTCTGCCTCTGCAATGGGGAACCATAATGCCCTGGGGACTCTAGGACTTTCACTGAAGTTGCTATCCGGAGAGCTCTGGCTAGTGAAAAATGTAAACGAGAAAGAGAGAGGGAAGAAAAAAATGTTTTTCTTTTTTTTTTTTTTTTTTTTTCTTGTGGAGCAAAACATTTTTTTATTTAATGAAATCATTTAATGCGTCAGAAACGCTTTTTTTTTTATTTTTGGCAGCATAGTTTTTCTGTTTATCATTTCAGCTTATGTGATTATATGTTTTAACAAACAAATTAAAATATATTAACATTTCTTGATAAAACACAGTGCTGTCAGAGGGATTCCACAAATTAGCATTAATTTCTTACCTATTGATGGCTCGTGAAGAACACCAAGTAAGTTGTGTTCAGTTAGTGTTTTTTAACATTTTTGTGAGAGCAAAGTCAAGCCCAAGGGGAGAACAAGGGAAAAAAGCAAGGATCAAAAATCGTCCCTGCTCTGAAAGTGTAATGCTTGAGCTAGGACAGAGGCAAGAGTAAGTGAAATATTTGATGAAGGGGTTGGATGTAAAAAAGGTTAATGGCAACAATAAGGGATGGTACAGATGAGATGAGAGAAAAGTCATAACAGATTTATTCTCCTTGTGTGTCTACAGTTGCCTTTGTTACCACATTCCCCAGACTGATCATCCCATCATCTCTGCAGAGCGCCTATGGCTGCGACCTGGTGGGCGGCTGGGCCTTTCTTGTAGAGCTTGACATCGAGGTGATTCCCATGTCAGTGTAAGGGTGCATTTCTCATCAAAACTCCTTCCTGAGACCACTGATTCATTTCAGACAGGCCACCACCGTGGAAGTTATTTACAGTGTGGTTACAAAAGGACATTCCTTTTACCTCCAAGTCTCAGAAGTTTAGTGAAACCCACCAAACTTTAACAATAGCAAGGACTGACCTTAACTGAGAGACCCAATGAAGGAAAATATTCGGAGTCCCTGCAGTAATAAATGAACAGTTATTAGTTTAAAACAAAACACATTGTTCTTTTACTCCGCCTAGGTTAATGGAACAATGAAAAGAACCCACAAGCTTTCAAAACTGCAACATTAGCTGGATTTCCACTACCACAAGATCAAAGAAAGGGGATTTGTTACTTATGAGCAGACAGCATCAGACATGGAAACTCACCACCAACCTAGCGGAACTGCACAGTCCCTCACCCCATTTTCACCTCCTTCAGTCTTCCCTCCAACACACTCAGCACAAGCACACACACACACACAATATTTACATTATCTTGCTCTTTTGTTCCTTGGTCCATTAGATCATTATCTTCCATTAGACAGAACAAAACTCGTGGCACTCCCTCTCCTTTCCAGGAATTAGTGATTTTTCTTCCTTATTTGCTCAATATCAATACAAAAACAAGCAGCAATGAATTTTCTGAGAATCTCTGCACCTCTCCCTTATGGGGCATTTTCAGCAACAACCTGAAGTCTGTATTTCTGGAAGTATCTAATAAAGGGGGAATCGCTGTAGGAATGTATGTTTTTTATTGTGCTGTTTCTATTTTCAGTTGGAATTTACACCTGATGGCTCCTGTTCTTCCATAGTAGCCAGTGGGTCTCCATCCTGAGCATTTGAAAAGAGATGATTTGAAAAAACTCAGAGCCGGTTCTCTTACAATCAAAATCTGTTGGGAATTTGCACCAGAAACATGCAAAAACTGAAGGCGCCCTAAAGCACTATCTATTTTGATAGTGAGGCCTAGCCAGATTATTGATTTCCCACGAGCAAGTGACCCTAGGTCCCAGCTCTCAAAGTGGTTCCTGGACTTTCAGGTTTCAAATAGACTAGAAAACAAACAAACAAACAAACAAAAAAACCCAAAGCATTACACATTTTTAAGTATATTTTAAGCTGAGATGATCAATACCTAGTTTTATTATAACTTCACCTAACAGTTCATACTGAACCCTGAGGTTCTAGTTGCCTTAATACTTTCACCATAGAGAAGTTCAAACTGTAGACTGTGCATTACAAGACAGTTAGAGACCCACATGGCCAAAGTCTAAACAGATTCAAAGCTGTCAAGTATTCAGTAGTACTCCTTCTGGTTTATCATCTGACAAATTCAGTAAAAGTCAAACCATGGTGACAGCAAAGATAAACATTTAATTCAAAAAAAAAAAAAAGAAAAAAGAAAAAAGAAAGAGGAACTTGCAGAGGCAGAAAGAAGTATAAGATTTTAGATTCATTTAACATGGAAGTAGAGAACAGTATGAAAAGTGCTCGTTTTCTGACTTCAAACTATGATCAAATATTTATCCATCAAACGAGATTCAGATAGAGGATAGAAAAGCAGAGGAGAACAGGGAAGTACAGGCATCCCAAAACTGTCTATATTGCTGCAGCATTTGAGTTGATTTTAAAAGTGTGATATGCATACCGCAAAAGTGTAAAAAAATCCATATGACTTTGCTATACTGGAATTCCTTTAAACCAAACTAAACAAAATGAAAATATACCTCTAAGCTTGAAATGAAGATATATGCCAATCTGCACAATATTTCTATTCACTGAAAACCCAAATTGGAGAATAATATATTTATATGAAGCTAGTTAGTAATTATTGTTATGCTGAGGTTTAGATCTGGTAAACAAAACATGATGAATTGAAATCAAAGAGCTCTGGAAGTAAGGTTTGGTATTGCATGTTACAGGAGGCAGCATTCTTGCTTCTCTCTTCTGTTCCTTTTGCAGTTGTGTTCTTTGTCTTAAGATGGGTCTTGCTGAGGAAGAGCTGCTTGTTGAGGAAGAACTCACATGCTTTGTCTGGGAAGGTGCTTCAAATCCCCAGCATGAATTTGCAGTTACTGTTGCAAATATAACATCTGCCTCCTGTGGATCCATTATAAAAACTCCTTCAAAACCAGTGTTGCCAGATGAAAATATTTGATAATCACAAAGTGGAAGAACGATTTTATGTTGCTACTAATCATCAGTGGTTTTCTTATGTTTCAGAGACAATCACAGAGATAGAGGAAACTGTTTATTTCAATATGCATGTTTTTAATTTATTTCATTTTCAGTGCCTCTCACTTGGGGAAGGATAGTCAAGATTTCAAAAGGCTTTGTGAACTGAAACTTTACAAGGTTATCCAAAGCAACTTTATAAACTTATTTTAGGCTTGAGATTTCTTCAATAGTTCTTCACAAGTTTCCATTTTTTTAAACCATTTAACAATCAGTATATATTATTTTCACTATACGTACTACTTTGAAGTAGAAGGTTGTTTCACACAGGAGAATGGATATTTTTTTTCTTTAAAATGTCAAAATGAAACATAAAATCATAAAAAAAAAACTCAAAATTTGTTCTGATATAAAACACTACAGATGCTTTCCATGCATTGTTTTAGTTTTGATGGCGTTCTCAGATAAATAATGCATAGCTTAACAATTCTCAGTCATCCTTAAAAACTAAAGTTATTATATCATTGCACCTTTGCCAGAAGAACTGCAAAGGTGCACATCTGCCAGCATCCTCTGTCCCAAGGTGCTGTATAAGGACAATACATTTTCTCTTTTTATAATTGCATTGTCATTTCTGCTGCAGAAGAATCTCTTGGTATTTCCAAGAACCATGCAGGTGGCTTTAAGATAATGGCAGAGGAAGAAAATGTCATGCACTGAAACTGATTTTCTGATATCTGCAAATAGCTAGTTTTAAAGGACATTATTGCATCAGAGATACAGGGGTTGTGAATAAGCACCAAGAGGTCAAACAGTGTGATTGACACAATGTTCTGCTACACCTGACAACATCCCTGGGAAGTGGATACATTTACATCACTGGAGCAGTACTCAAACCCTTCCTGTGGCATCTGTGCCAAAATCCTATACCCACAAAAAAAAAATTCACTGAGTTTTCACCAGCTCCTCGCTTTTCATGATTTTTCCTCTTTGCCTCCTTTCCTCTCCCCTTCTTCTAAAATCATAGGCTTCTGCTCAGTTTTCCTTGGCATCCTTTTCTGAAAACTGTTAAGCACAGACCTAAAAGGCTTCTCCTCTCCTCTCCTCTCCTCTCCTCTCCTCTCCTCTCTCTTCCACTCTCACTCCTCTCCTCTCCCCATGGTTATTCTGATTTTTCATGTGAAAAAAAGGCTTGTGATGCCTTTTTGACATAAATATACCTGTATGTTGCTATATACTAAAGATGGGGCAGTCAAGGTTAAAGAAATAGTCTTCGAATTTAGAGCAGGAAGTGCTGAGGAGCTTTGGTAGAGTCTCTAGGGTGAGGTGTGGGAAGGTCCTTAGATCATTTGATGCTCTGTGAGAGGCAGAAGGGTTGAGCTGCTGTGCAGGTGCCAAACATGTCACTCAGGAGAGGCAGGGCTGTGGCCTAATCTAGCTAGTGGGCTTCTTGTTGAAGCCCACTGAAGAAGTCATGTGCATGTGTGCATATCCAAAACCATACAGGCTCTCAGCAAGATGGGAGGAGGTCTTCCATCAAACCAGAGATTTAAGTAGTGTTAGCACTGCATGAAAAGAGCTTAACACTTGATAGGAATCCAAAGTAACCCAATGCTAGAGACTGGATGGGAAATGTGCCTGCAACCCCACCTGCTGCACTGTTCTGAAGAGGAGTGAGACAGAAATTTTCAGCTCATTGTCTCAGTGAGAAGAGAAATTCTACGTTCTCTGACAAGGCATCTCTCAGCCTCCTGGAGATGTTGACCAGGATTTGACAGGTCTGGCAGAAGAGGCATAGTTTCCCATCCTACATGCTGTATGCATTCCCCTCTTGCAGACATTCCCCTCTTCAGTTTTACTGAAGTAGCAGTGTTTTCTACTGAGCCCTCTTCTCTCTTTTCTTCCTGCCTGTGGGCAGGCAATTTTCCTGCCCCAACTCCACAACTTCACATCATCTCACTATCTTACGTACTTTTCTAGGTCAGTAGCCCATGGTCTCTCTTTCTTGTCTACGACCTGCAAACCTTCTGTCTCTTATTCAACTTAAGTCATTGCTGCCTAGAGTCAGCAAAAGGTCAGTTTATTTTTATGAATGTTTACATTAAATACAACCTGACCAAACACAGTTTCTTAGCGAGGCTAAGAAAACAAAATATATTCAGTGTTTTTGGGCCAAGTCATTTTGAAGCTATGACAAGCCAAAAAAAGTTAGGAAAATCTTCCAAAAGTGAAGGATGGAATGTTTTGACACACCACAAATTTAGCTCCAATTCGTCAAATTTCCAGGGAAAACAAAAACAAAAACAAAAAAACTTAATTATAGAATAAGACGAGGTGGAAAAACTTCAGATGATTGGGCTTATCTGAGGGTCACAAAGATGCCCCCCAAAGATTCTCTGAGGCACAAAGATGAAAACAGGGATCCTGAATGGAAGCCAGGTCCAACTGCAACTATGCAATAGCTACTGCTGTTTTATAAAACTGTAGGTTTTGGCATCAAAAACTATAGAAGGAGAGGGACTAAATGGCTCACCACATGGAGTAACTAAGAAAACACGTGTTTTTATTTTCAAAGAACAGCGGAGGTTGGGTCAGCTGGTTCTGATAAAGGAGGCTTCAATGTTTCTGAACTGATATATAGGGAAGGATTATGGAGTGCTCCAAAAGTCGGTGGAAAAGCAATTCCAAAATAACTTAGCAATTCTAAGTTCCTTTGGTAACAATAATAGTTACTGAATATTTTTTTTGTTTTGGTACAGAAGATAGATGTTATCTATCATGCTTCCATTGGAATTCATTATTGTAAAATTAATGTGTTGAGGTTCTTTTGTTTTGTTTTGTTTTGTTTTGTTTTTGTCTGTAAACTGCAATGCTTTTGAGAAGTGAGAACACCATGAAACAGAAGGATTAAGAGCTCACAAGGAGCACATCAAGTTTTGTGCTGTCACTGTTATATCTCCAGGCTATCATGGTTATATTAATACATTATAGCACGGGAGGGCTGTCAGAGTGAGTTCTAAAAGAAATCAAGCCCACTCTTATGAAGTTGCTCAAGCTGTAATTTACAGCCCAAATCTTCGGATCTTGCAGTTCTATGTGATAATGTATAGCTTTTGTTCTAGTGATAGTCATCCTGAAGGTAAAAGAAAAAAAAAAAAAAGGCTTTTCTGATGGGGTAAGTTTGCTTTATTACCCCAGTTATCTTTTTCACTGCATTCTTCATCCCTTCTTTCTTTCTCTCTTTCCTACTGCCTTTTCTTCCATTATTTTCCTTTCTTATCTGTTTCTTGAGCAATAATCCACTTTCCAGAGGAGAAGCCTAGAAATCAGAGATGTGTATTGGGATGTGAAATGAATGCACTTCAGGTACGTCCACTTAATTTCTAGTGAAGCTTTGCAAAACCACTGCCTAACTGCTTTCTAGCCTGAACTGCTTTCTAACCTCCTTTGCCACTGGCAAACCAAATTAAGGGGCTGCACTACTGGGTTTTATGCCACATCTCCATTAACTTTAAAGCAAATGGACTGAAAGTGTTTCTCAGCAATACAGGATCTTTTTCTCCTCTTTTCTAGTTATCACTATTTCCCAGATCCTTAAGGAAGGCAGGTCGCAAAAGGGCATTTCTCCAGGTTGCATCTTTAGACACCATCACCTATCTGCTCTTTGCTTCTTGTGGAACTTCTGGAGAGGGTCCAGCATAGAGTGACAAAGATGATGAAGGGACTGGAGCCTCTATCGTATGAGGAAAGACTAAGCGAGCTGGGCCTGTTTAGCCTGGAGAAGAGAAGACTGAGAGGAGATTTGATCAACATGTACAGGTACCTGAGGGGAGAATGTAGGGAGGATGGGGCCAAACTCTTCTTGGTGGTGGCCAGTGCCAGGACAAGGGGTAATGGGTACCAGCTGAAACCCAGGCAGTTCCATCTGCATGTGAGGAAGAACTTCTTTGCTGTGAGGGTGACAGAGCCCTGGAAGAGGCTGCCCAGAGAGGCTGTGCAGGCTCCTTCTCTGGAGATCTTCCCAACCCGCCTGGCTGCCACCCTGTGCCCCGTGCTCTGGGTGTCCCTGCTGGAGCAGGGGGGCTGGATCGGATGATCTCTAGAGGTGCCTTCCAAACTCAGCCATTCTGTGATTCTGTGATTCTCTAGGCCTTCATCTCACTGTGTTCCCTATATAACAACATTCCCGAACCTGCAGGTTTCTGTAGGTCCCTGCCAATCCGAGGGGTCACAGAGCACCCTGAAGGATCTGGCCAGCCTCTGGAATAAAACTCACAGAACTCTGGAATTCCAGCCTCTGGAATAAAACTCACAGAAATCCCACAATAAATAATTCAAAGAGCAACCCACAACTGCTTTAAGTTCGGAATTATGTCTGTTTTACTCTAACGCTCTTATGCTACAAAATGCTTTGAAGAAATCTATGTATCACTCTAGCAAAAATACTTTTTCTATAGTTCCTTCTGTGATACTGGGCCTCACCATGGGCTTCATAAGAGTCAGCTGCCAGAGGCACCTGTTCTGTTGTATGTGACATTTTTTATTTCCATTGAGATAGAATGCTCATTTTCTCATTTGCTTCTTATTCATATCAATCCATATTTGTCTTTACTCAACAATAGGATGGCCAGCAAGGTGACAACAAAGCACAAATGACAATTTTAAAGCAGGCCTAGATATAAGCAAATAAGCAAAATAAGTTGTGGTGGTGAGTCCGTCTGAGAATGAGTTTCTACCAAATCTTGCAAGAAATCCAAAAGTTTGATATTATGGGAGTCTGCTCCTGCATGAAGCAGCCTCCCTTACTATGGCTAGCTCAGTGACAGATTGCATAGCCTAACACTTCATGTGCATTGCACTGAATGGATGAGGACCAAAAACTAGAGTACAAGAGAAAATGGAAAGTGCAGATGGATTTTTATATCCAATGCAAACACAACTTAAAAAGCACAGAAAATTTAATTAAATGTAATCTTAACCTGTCCTATTATGACACTAGAAATTAGATTCTTTTTACACAGAGGCATTAATTTTCAAGCAATAGAGAAGACAAAAAGTTGTAAATAGAGCTGTGCAAAACACAGGATAAACAGTCAGAAAGAATAATCTTTGTTACTTAATCAGTTACTTAACCAGGAGAAGAACCCAGTGTTTGTAGTAGCTAAATATTTGGATTTTACATAAGCTACAGGAAATGAAACAAGTCACCTGAAAAGATTAACTATCCATTTTGTAGGGCTGATAAGTTGACAGCTCCACAGTGTTACCCAGATCAGGTTAGAGGCAGCACAATAGCACCTTATTGCAGAGGAAGTGCCACCAACTAATGAGCGAAAATTGAAAAGTTGCTATAGCGTGTCACAGAGGAGCAGTCTATTAGATATTCGTTAACATAAACAAATGCACCTGCAACCTTCAATAGAATTTAAGCAGAATTTCCCCTCCTCCTCCATCTACTTAACAGGAACCAGAGTGGCCTGAAAATGTACATTGACCGAAATCTGCAAATGAGACTTTTTTGTTTTTTAACAAATGTTAATTTCTAAAAGAAAAAAAAAATAAGTTAGATTCCTTAAAATGTTTAAGGAATAAATTATTGAACTTTGCTAGCTATCTCTAAAAAGTACGTCTCATTAGACAAAAACCGAGAACAAAGGCCATGCAATTTCAGCAGTATCCAGACACGAAAGCTGATCCACTGCTGCTTTTTCTGAGCCTCTCTTTAAGTTATGGTGAGGTGTAGAGTGGGAATCAATTTACTATGCCAAGAATTTAGGAGGCAGAAGGACAAAAAAAGAAATCTTGAATTGCATGATGTACAAAGTACAAATATTTTGAAAGGTCTAAGCTTATAAAAAGGCATATTTAAATGCTCTTTTTTCTGCCCCTAAGCTTTTTATTTGCCAGCAGTTTAGAAAAATCAATGGTTTCTAAGATCAGTGTTGTTGTATATAGTATTTGCAGTTTGTGCATGGGACTGTTGTGTTTCCTTAGGATGCTCTTTCGGTAGCTGATGATCATCAGGCAGAGGTCATACAGTGATTTAATGCCCAAACATGAACTTCTAGGGAATCATCTGTAGGGTTGCAGCCTTTCTTGGGGCTTTTTTTCTGTCTTGTTCTTACATGTTTATGAACAGAGAAACAGAAACAAAACAGAACAAAATTGTGCTTCCTTTTTTAACTGTTCATAGCTCTGAAGTTGGAGGACGCAAAATCTCAAATGCTTCTTCTCAGAAGCAGAAAGCAGCAAGGGGAGGAAAGCTAAAGTCTCCTACTCTCCAAAATATTTCTCTCGGCAGCTATAACCACAACAAAATGTGTTTGCAAGTTTGAAGGAAATTTGCCTAAACCCAAGCTAGTGATCAAACCATCTCCAGGTCTAGCACCACTTACTTCCTACATGTCCTTCACTTTGCAGCATGGGTCCCAATTCTGCTGCGAATGGCAGGTGACCAAGTCTTGGTGCTGTGCAGCATTTCTGCATAGAGGAGGGGAGCCATAAGGAATAAAAGAGTGACAAAAGGAGCACTGGCTGCTAAAATGTGGTTGCACACCTATTAGTGGAAAGCAGGAATGAAAGGTGGAAGTACCACTGAGTTTGTGAGGGCTGGCAGGCTGCTTCTCATGGTCATTGCTTGCTGCTCACTGCTGCTCATTTAATAGGAAATGAGGCATGTAAGTGGCTGTGGACCAAACGAGGCACTCAGATTCAAACACGTGTGTGATGGGTATTTTCCACGATCTTTCCAATCACACAGAAAGCACTGCAAATGGCGCCTCTTCCAACTACCCGTTAGTAACTGCGTAAGTAAGAATGAAACCTGGTGAACGCAGACATGGCATTCTCAGCGCACAGTTTAAGTGCAGTATTAGCTGGCCGTTTTAATGATTTAGCTCTAAATGTGTTTTTGAAGCATGTGCAACATGTCACAGCAAATTACTTCGGTGTGAAGGAGGCTTCAAAATACAGTTCCTTAAATGCACTGGCATTGGTCCAATTTTGCTTTATTAAGTTACTGCAGCGTAGAGCAAAAGTAAAGCAGTTTTGCTGAGGACAGTAATTGCCCTACAGTTTAGCAATGACCTTCCAGCTATAGTACAGTGACTGTCAAAGAGATCCTTCAAAATTATCCGGGTTAAATTTTCATGAGCGACCCACCATTTCTTTTCTATTTCAAATTCACCCTTTCTAAACATGAAGGATACTTTCTTTCTAGATTTGAGGAAATATGTGCAAACTTGTCCAAAGAAATGTAAGGATTAAAAGCAAATATTGTAATTTCAAGGACTAGCTCTCCTGTAGTACATATTAACAGGGCTTTTTAAAAGGAAAATGAAAGCTTAAATAAAAACATAATAGATTGAAAATGCTGTTATTGAATGCAAGTGGTAATAGACTCATTGCTAAAGTTCAGGTCTGCTAGATGTTTTTACCATAAAAATTTGAATATATTTTTCTTCTCCCTCTGGCTATGAAGTTAAATTTAGCAGCCAAAATCCAGAGCCATATTTCACAAGAGCCCCAATGTGCCCTGCAGAGTTGTGCTTCTAACTCTTCGCATGCTCCCTTTTGGTGCCAAAGAATTTGTATGTTCAAAATTCAGTTCAGAGTTAGAGGTGTCATTTTTATTCATGTGGCACCAATTCAGCAGAACTTGTATGTGCACGCTTAAATCTCAATAGCCTAATTGGGATTTATAGTATCCAAGTAAGACAAGCTATTCCCAGCGAACATGGTCACTGAAGAACCTACCATAGGCCACTACTGGGTTTTTCTATTTTTAAGATTATGGTGCAGAGGTTTTGTATGAACACTCTTGCCTAGTTCATGGGTGGCATTCAGTGCTGCAGAGAGGACTATAAACTGGAGAGGGATCTGGTCCACTTATCTGAACACCAGCTAGCACCTAGATTTTCTGTGCTTAATGAAGCAGCCTTCCTGATGTTGGAGCTTTCACCTATTTATTTCAATAATTAGGTACCCAAAAGCTCAAGTGCTGAAAGAGACAAGAATGTCTGGAAGCTGCCCCTGGAAATTTGGCTCTAAACCTATCTCCAACCAGAGACACAGAAGAGCATTTAGGCTTAGCACTTTGAGACAGACTGCTGTGGTGATAAATCAGACGTGGATCTGAGGTATGAGGTAAGCCCAATTACAATAGCAGTGGGGCTGCCTCCCACTGGTGGCTTTAGCTCAACATCTTGTGCTAATCACCTTAGCTGGGTAAGTGCTCATAAATCAAGAGGAAATTGTCTGTTTTTCTCTTTTCAGAGCTCGATGGTCATTGCAGCTCTGCTGCTCTTCCATGGAGCCTCCCACTGGAGGTGAAAAGTGGGGCAAGGAGCACGGGAAACAGGGACTCATCTCTAGGAAAAAGCATAAATTAACAGCTGTAACAATATCTAAGAAAAAAAAAAAAAAAAAAAGGCTATGGGAAGCAGTATTGCTTCTCACATGGCTGCAGCAGGACTCTGAACCAAGGACTTCTTCATCCTTCCCTTGTAGGACAGCAAACAGTCTCTCCTCCATCAGAGAAAAGAAGAGAGAGGAGAAATTGCTTCTCTCCTTGGGAAGCCCTTCACACCTTTCTGCTGGTATGGTGCATTGCAGGCAGGTTAATGCAGTGCAATCTGCTTTGTAGCAACAGCTGTGCTCTTCTGCAGACTTTTTACTGCAGGGTGCACTGTGATGGCGGCACTAAAAGCACCGTGAGGAGAAAAGAGCCCCCATCCCCATGATGCCACCGTCAGTGCTCCCATGCACCTGGGGCTAATGGCCACAAAGTGCTCGAAACAAGAATCATTCCTTCCCTGGCACCAGTCACTGCGCTCGTGACTTACCACCAGATCAGCTCTTACAACAGGAACCAGAAACAGAAGAGACCATTGCACTGATTTTTAAAAGCTTTTAAAAAAAAATCTTTTAAGCATATTAAACATAGCCCCCACTATAAAAATTATAGATAGATAGAAGATAAGGGAAATATATGATTGTGAGGGACTCCTATTTTAACTCCTGTAGGGTGATTGCCCCTGACAGAGTATAGCAGGGAAGGCACTAGAGATACAGAGCAGTTTGCTCTCCTAGGAGAGCAGACAAGTTTTGCTGGAATAAGAGAAATGACTGTGGATCTATAAAGCGAGACAGCTATAAGAGGCTGAGTAGGCGCAGTTGTTCACTGTTTTTAACACTGCAGGAATTGGGAAACACAGTGAAATTACCAAAAAACAGGTTTAACATAGAGAGAAAAAAAAAAAAAAGGCAATTCTTTTTAACACACAGCATATTTCAACTCAAGGTTTTTTTGCCATAGTATACTGCAGAGGCCAAAAGTATAAATGGGTTCAAAAAAGGATTAGTCAAATTTATGGAAGATAGGTCCATCGGTGGCTATTAAATACTATGGTCCAGATGCAATGTCTGGCATTAGGGAGTCCCTAAACTGTTGTCTGCCAGGAGCTGGGGGGCTATAGGAGGGGAAGGAATGCTCTATATTTGCTGTATTTCTTTTCCTTTTCCAAAGCATCTGCTGCTGGCCACTTGCTGAAGACAGGATATTTGGCTAAACAGATGTGTGTTCAGAACTGACAGCAGTTCCTATGTTCCTCTGAGAACTGGGAACCTGTGTTGCCTCATTTCAAGCTTCTATTTGCTTTCAAGTAAGCTCTTAAACCACATTCAGTTCACAAGTTTCTGACTACCTGCCAGTCAAGCATTAAGCAACATCATTAACATCTGTCACTAACACTTGGACTTTCTTTGGTGAAACGTTTTGGAACTCTTTCAGATTTTTTTTCCCTGTTAACCCTGCAAATTTTACCCTGCTCAAGATGTCATCTGTCTCCTTGTCTCTGTCAATAATCTGTTTCTGCCATGTTTTCATATGCTCATGCAAACTGCAGTTTCCTCGCACAACGCTTTTTTTGTTGTCAGAGCTGCACTGATATTCCATTATGACATTTTAAAAATTGCTCAAAACTCTAAATGCTCTGAATTCAAGTTAAAATTAAAATTATTTCAAGCTACGCTTAGTTTGATGGCTTCAAAGACTAGAATAAACTGATGCTGTATTAATGGGGCACACCTTGGGAATACAATGGTACCTTCGGCAGGGCCACTTCCCGAGGGTTGCCTTGTCTGATGCCTGAAGCAGATCTGAGCGGGGTGATGGCCAAGCAAGCTGGTGTGCATCAGGGGGGCAAGTGGCAGGGGATGTGCTGCCAGATGAAGCAGCAACTGGGCTTTATACCTTCTAGCTGTGCTTTAAGTGGAGAGGAGCTGGCCACAGCAGCAGGGGAGAAAGAGGCAGGAAGCTGCACCTGAGCCTCTCACAGGGAGCATAAGACCCGATGGCTCTGCATGTAAAGCGAGTTTAATCTCTGTCAAAGAAGTGCAAGGACACTATGTAATAAATGAGAATAATTGCGTGAGATTCAGCTCCAAACAATAATTCTCAGCTGTGCTCTTGGCATTCCAGTCCACAAAAACCTGGCTTAGATCTGCCTTTTACCAAGGCTTAGATCTTCCCTTTACCATAGACAGATCTGCTGGAAACAGGGGACTCATACAAGAGTCAGCAACTTATGCATTTATACAGGGATGAAGGCAGCAAGATCAATGCTACATCTCACTATTCAAGCCCAAAAATCCATCTCTTACTAGTTCAGAACATGGGCTTAGTTTCAGTGCAATTGTTATGTGTTCTGATCTTTCCAGAAAGGCATAGGTGATAAATATTCTCAGACTTCTTCAAACACATTGAATATATTTAATTCTAAGATGGCATATTGACACATATTAAAAATCTTTTAATAGCCATAGGCCAAAGGAGGCACATAGCAATAATTTCTGCTATGTCAGAATATCACCTAGAAGAGAAATCCAATGCCGAGTATATCCCCAGGGAAGGGGATATTCCCCCCATTCATTCACCCAGAGCTGATGCCATGGTAAACATTATTTAGTACAATCTGTAAATGAAAGGGATGTGCCAGTGAAAGACTCCACCCTTTAGGTGCAGAGAGGCAGTTGGTTCTACAATCATTACAGGCAGAAAATGAAGTAAGGGACCTTGGCATGAAGCCCTCATCCATGGAGGAAAAACTGCCTGAAAAGCACAGTTCTCTAGCCTGAGAGCAATATATTCGTGCTAGGGGAGATGGTGGTAAGGCCTGCGCATCTCAGAGCTAATTAGGTCAGGCATGGTGCTGCGCTGATGCAGGTTCCTCTCCCAGAGTTGGATCTTTCACCTGAGCTCAGGTATCAGGCTCCAAGGGCCCTGTGCATGAGAAAGGGCAGCGGTCCTCAGCTGTCGGCCTGGAAAATATTGCCCATGTTCTAGCAGAATTTCACAACTATTAAAACAGCACTGTGGGATACTCACAGCCCAAGATATCCCTCCCAGGTGAGGGATTCAGGACAGACTGACACACTCTCAGCAGGTTATCACTTCTCTCCATGGACACAGAAAGCCTTCAGGTTGGACTAGAAATCTACCATCTGGATGACTACAGCTGGTGAAACAGATGTAATCCTAAAAGCCTTACCCCATTCTCAGTGATGTTAACTGGAGTCATATTGTTGCTCTCAGTAAAACCCAAACTGGGCATGTGCCTGTTGTTTAGTTTATCTCCTAGTAAATCCACCAATCTCTCTTTTCTCCCCCAAGAAACGAAACCAAGCTAATACAACAATAATAGCCATTGTTCACAGCATACAAACAATGTGCCCTGCTTGGCTAGCATACAGATGACAGAATGAGGCTAAGCCTAGCATTTTTCTAAGAAGTTCTGCTGGCAGCACTTACACTGTTTATATTAAAGTAAATATAAATAATTTAAATGCCTACAATGGTAAGCTGAAAAAATAACAACCTCTGCCAAATAAAAGAAAGATGAAGTTGGTGCAGAAAAATAAGCTAGAGATATTTAACAGAACATTACAAATAACAACAACAAAAAACATAAATTAGAAAACTAACTACAGTATCTGATAGGAGAAATACATTATCATGTGTGTAACCACTGGTGGGTTTAATAATTTACTATGCATACATTCTAATAATGTGGTACAATCAGAGATATATACTCAAATTCCAAATGTTCATCATCTGCTGTTGAATGAATAGATGCAGTAGATGTAATTGCATCTACTCAAGTCCAGTAAAGTACAAGGGACAGAGATAGAAGCTTTGAAAGCCTGTGTTTTCACACTTCAGACTTTTCTTCTATTTTTCCCTGTTAGTAGTTTTCTATTTCTGCAGGAGAAGTCTCCCATAAAGCACAGTAGTACTTCTGTCACTCTTGCTGAATGACTCATTGGTTGACCCACAAGTGCCATTCTAGATTCTCATGAATATCCCCATGAGGACACAAAATTATCAAATGAAGAGAAGTACATCTGTAGTTGCAGTTAGGTTAATATTTGTTCTTCTTTAGCAGGACCTGTCTAGCTCTGAGAATGAAAGCTTCTAGATCCAGGGGATTCTGGTTAGAGCCAAAGGCTGTCTGTAAAGAGAAAGTAGGAAATTGGGTACATCTACACCAGCCTTAAATTACATTAGAGTTTTAGTTCGGATCAGAAGCATGCTTTTGAGCAAATCTCCCAATCAGCCTCATTTACTGCAGTTTGGCTTGCTTAACGTACTCCAGCTGCTACTGGGCATTTAGACTGTAGAGCCAGATTATCTCTAGTCCAAAGTAAATCACCTTGAAACACGTATAGCATACATATTGGCTCCTCAAAGCCAACTATTTTGCCTTATCTATCAGATCTTATTACACCACACTACTTGCTAAAATAAACAATATATTTTATTCTGAAAACTATAAGAAATTTGGAGTTATGCTGCATTTTTGTTTAGCTTCAGGGAACTGAGTCCTAATCTTTGTCTAATCTGTGGATAAACCTCTATCTGTTCCAGGAAGAAATTCTGACAGGTAGGTGTGTCTTCATCTTACCTAACCCAAGCCAGGTGTATTCCAAGAAAGATGTTATACAACTACTGTAATCTGAAGATTTTCTGAGTATTACCTTTCATTCTCAAAATGATACTACCAGAAGATACATGTGCTTCAGACCTAGATATTGGTGTAATGTTGCATAAGCCTGTGCCCACCCTGCAATACTGTGCAAGCAAAATGAGCAGGTCACACTTCTGACCAAACATCTGTTAAAGAGTAACATCTGCCTGAGTTTGCACATAGCTGAGCCAGTGAGGTTAACACCAGCTCTTGAGCCTTAGTAAATTAGTAATCCCAAAGCCTGCTAGCCTGAGATCCCATGAACACCACAATGAAGGTCCAGCAGATGCAGATGGTCACCCTCCAGTAGGAAGCACATTTGTTGTCAGGAGGAGGTGTCCTTTTTCCAGACCAATTCCCTAGAGAAGTCACTGCTCTTCCAGGCAGAATGAGAACTGGGACATTTGCCCCATTTTTCTATGGAAAGAAGAGGCTTTCCCACATTTTCCTCTTTCTTCCTGAAGAGACAAAAGAGACACGTGATACCGCTCACAATAGCCATCTTCACCAACAGGACAGAAGGGGGTCAGGGAAGCTCTATTTTATGATGTGCTTTGGGAACTAGGCAGTTTTCATTTGGCTTTATGTATTCCCAAACCCTTGGAAGATCCTAGGCAGAACTTCGGGCAATGCAGCTTTTTCTGTTCATTTAGGGTGGGCATGGATACATGCCCAAATTTTTGCTGACCACATTCAGTCATACCTTAATTCTCCTCAGCAGAGCTCAAACACAACATTGCTGTGCTAACCAAGTACTGCACAAGCTCCCCTGTAGGATGGAGAAATCTCCTTGCCCGGCCTTGGCAAAGAACACAGCGTCTCTGCACCACAGGGTGACTGCGGTTCTGGCATCTTGGCTCGCATAAAGCCACATACTTTCCTTCTGCAAAACAAACAGCAACTCTTGAACCTTCTCTGGAAGGAATTAAAACAGCAGATAAATGGGAACCGATGGCAATAATTTAATTGGTCTTGTGAATGGTTTGATTATACTACAAGTCAAGGCAGAGCCCAGGGTGGAAGCCCTGCATAAGCGTATGGTAAAATTTCTGGGAAATTACTGGTGGAGCTGCTGTCCTAAAACTAGAAGATTTGGCTCTGTGCTGGCTGAAATAAATGCCCCTATTTGCTAGTGTTCTGCCTTGGCTGCAGTGTCAGTCCATCACCTCAGCCTCTGGTCCAACACTGCATAATGGCTGCCCTTTCTTGCAAGGAGTGGGATATGATGTTTCTGCAGCTTGGAAATTCGTGTATTTGTTTTGCCAAGATGTGAAGAAAGAAATTGAAAGATGTTTGGATTCACAGGTCACTTTATTTTTGCTAAACAAGAGTACTTCTTATGTCAGTGTCTTATCAAACAACTTCCTGTCATTGCACGTATGTACAAATACGTGCAAATTAGTCAGAGCACTTCAGCAAAGATTTCTCTGTGCTTCTGTAATCATATCATTAACACACATATTTGCTCACCAGACAAAGCAGACCTGAAACACCTTTAAGGGTGTGGTCACGGTTTCCATGTGAAACTAAGGGCAACGTTCCTGACTCCAGTGGGGTCAACTAAGGGGAAACTAAACTCCAGTGGGGAAACTAAGGACTATTTTATTGCTGCCACCTCTGTGCGTGTTAATGAAGCAGGAGAACATCCAAGAACTTTCTCTTCCTACACACCACAGCCAACCAAAATGTAGACAGCTTCATTCGTGTTCTTCAGAGATCCCTACCTCTAAAAAGAGTATAGAAAGACCATGATGCTGTGAGGGGAATGGTACATCCCTCTGATGAAGGCCTAACCGCAGGCGCAAGGGGCCAGTATGTGTAAGTATAGATCTGCACTGCTCCAGAGGAAAGGACAGTTGTACTTGGATTTCTTCCAGTGCACGTCTCCTAGACATCAGGATGATTTAGCAAGAACATTCCATATCCAAAGATTACAGACCAAACTAAATAAAGCCCCTCTGTGGGTGTGCAAAGCCCAAAACACTGCAGAAACAAGAGGTTTCTGCTGCACTTCTCTGTATGGGGGTATATATTGTATGAGTGTGCAGCTTGGAGCTGTAGGTGAGGGCAGTTATACATAGAACCAACCCTTCATAAGGAATCGCACTGTATGTCACACCCCACGTTTTTCTTTTCTGTAGATGAATGGATGTGAGCATGTGCTGACTTAGGGGACAAAGAGAGAATAGAGTCGGGTCCAAGGAAACAGTTTTATGGACCGTACCGGTTGCTTATCCTCTTCTCTCTTGAATGCTGCAGCCCTGACTGAGGATTGGAGCTCTCTACAGTGGAGGAACGTGTTTTGTTTCCCAACATCACACATCTGGCTGGCCACACGGTAGTTTTTCTTTCGATTGCATGGCCTGGCAAGGACTTCAGAATGAAAGATGAGAGAAAAGGGCATACCACAGCCAGTTCTTCACAGCCAGTATGTCCACATATCTAATTCTAATGTAATGCCCCCATCTCATCCCCTTCATTCTTTAGGTCCTCCAAAATCTGCTTTTCTTTTATTGGGTAGAGGCTTGATTTCATGACAGGAAAAATTATCCATTGGAGCCAGCAGCACTAGGCTGGCAGTCAACAGATATCTATAGCCTGGAGCGCAGAGAATAGCACAGCAGACCATTTAAATGCTCTCGAAGGATTTTTATTGTTTACATGTAGCAGTGCATATAACCAAAATGCATCAGCGTCCTCAATTCCCTCATTCACTTACTTGACATATGCACTTGTACAAGTAAAGCTAAACAAGTGAGTAAAATGTTTGCAGGTTCAGGCTCTTGTTGTTACAGAAGGCGACTAAATGTCTGTTAAAAGGCTACACTGGAAATAAAAAAGAAAGCCTACTGCCAAATTCAAATAGCAAAGGGGAAAAAAAAAAAAAAAAAAAGCGCTTCAAAATAGAAGGAGCAAGTTTCTACATGTACTTGTTTTCCTAGGAGTGCACCATTTGTGATTTCATATTTCATGACGACCACTCTGCTGACAGCTCCTTTGTAAAGGTAAACAGATTGTCCTGCTCCAGAACAGGGGGGAAAAATCTGTCTTTACATTTACTCATTCTTGTTTGCAAAATTTTCAGCTGCTTACTCAGGTCTGAAGTATTTGAAGAGCCAAATGAAAAGGAGATTGATGGAACACATTTGCACTACACAAAGTTCCTGCTCTGTATTTTAATCACTGCTTTGATGGGCATATCAGAGAAGGTCAGCAGAAGTGAAATGAGCTATGACTTGGGTGGTCTCCCTCAGCTGAACCTCTAACATAGAATTCCTCTTATTTCCATTGAAGTGGGACAAGAAAGATTTACAAGGCAGTCAGGATCTGAATGAGCTGAAGCCTAAAGATCCTGACTTTTGCAAAATGCTCCCTGTGTTCAAGTTTAACAAGAGGGCCTGTGATGTACCTACCTGTTTGCATTCTCCTCGTGGAACAGACTTATGCTGCAAGCCCAAGTAATCACAGCACCCTCGCAAGAGTTAACTACCCACTGCAAAGGACCAGGGAGACAGCTGGTGTGAATCAGGAGAGCTCCTCTGATCTCTAAAGCTATGCAGATTAGCACTACTGAAGATATTGCCTAATGCTGCTCTTTCTAGAATGCACTTATTTTGAAATTAATTTCTAAAAGTAAAATGGACAACAAAACCCAAACAATGCACATCCAAGCTGTCCTGTTTATCAGAAGAAACAATAACTTACGAGAAGGAAAGCATGACATCTAATGAGGTTTAGCAGATCTGTTTAGGATTTGGATCTTACTAGGAGAACCTAGTGCATAGACCACTTTCTTGAGCCTGTTTCTCTGTAGGCTGCTCTCATTGTAAACGCACTGGGCTGAATCACTCCCACATTGCTGCATTGTTATTGTGGTACCGGAGCAAAAATATTTGGCAGGCATTTCAAAGTAAATGCTTCAGATGGAATGACGGCAGCTGAAGAGCAAAATGCCAAGATTAAGGAAAGAGTATGCTCTGCTATGCAGGGAAGCTCTTCTGAAGACATACTATAAAGCAGTTTTGTCAAGTTTTAACATTTTTTCTGGTAACTTCTCCTGGTAATTTCTCCTGGTATAAGACAGAAAAGAGGTCAATACAGGATGTGCAGTATTTGAAAGGTGGATCAGAACACTAAAAGATATAAACAAGCAGAAAAATTCTCCATGTAAATATGGTTTTTATTAACCGATATTATAAAGAAAATATATTCTGGTTGGGGATTCTACTCTAGTAATATTATTTCCTCAAAAAAAAAGTTTGTGGCAAGGTTCTGAATATAGAAAAAACATATTTTGTACTGTTATAGTGGCACATATGCCTCACCAAAGCTTGGGCAATTTCATCTTTTCCATTAGAAGCTGCTGGTTTCAGGGATTTTTTTTTTTTTTTCTTTTAAATAACTTGGACATCAAAATTGGCTTCCAGCTATGACCTGGTAAATAAAAGCCCAGCCTGAAACCATTTATAATACCAAAGGTTTAAAAAAAAAAAAAAAGAAGTATTGGTTTAGACACTCTTAGCTATAGATGAACAAGAAAATAAGTTTTCTGGTCTAGTACCACTTAAAAAAGGCTTTCATTTACAACGGCAATTTGTTAAGCAATTAGTCCAATTGCTCTAATCCCCTTTGGGGTACTAAAAAGCAAATGGCTGAGATGCAAGGTGTGAAAATGGCTTTGCAATATGCAGCAAATACATTTCATAAAAAGTTATTAATCTGATCTTTTAATCTGCTTCACACATATATATACACTATGAAATGGTTCACCTGCTTATGCCAGCAAGAATGATTTGGGCTTATGGCACAGATTTAAATAATCACTCTGCACCTCCAGGAGTTTAAAAAGTGACTGGAGACTCTCCAGTGGGTACTCCAGTCTCGCATACAAACGCCTGTAGTTTCCAAGGCTTCCAGCCCATTCTCCTAGCCAGAACCTCCCAGAGCTCTCTGTTTGCACAGCGCATGGTGGAGGATAACTACTCTGTTTTGCAGGAGTTGCAAGGTTTGACTTCTGGTTTGGTCATGCATTGAAATAGGGAAAAAAGCCTCAAAACTGAACACAGATGGGCACAGATGTCCCACACTGTAATCCATCCATTTATTGAGCTAGGATGGTGCAAATTCCTTCTTTGCCTAATTAATAGAGAATTTTCCTCCCAGGCTTGTACCTAACCAGCTGCTAGTGGTAGCTCAGATGAAATTCCCTGAGAGAGACAGAGCTGATTTAAGAGTAAACTGGTCCTGGAAGGGCTTTAGGACCATCCATGTGGGAGTGCATGGGCTCAACCATTTCATAGCCTTGGCTCACCTTCCTGGCTTACAGCAAAACTCTTGAAGAAGTTTTTCATTAAAAAAAAAAAAAAAAAAAAAAAGCTTTATAATAAAAAAGTGAAAATATCACCCTCTACTTTCTTGATCTTTGCCTTTTATTTACTGAATATATACAAGAATTTCTCCTGTAGTTTTTCCCCACTGTATTAGTGTTGCACTCTCCAAATTTCTTCCCACTCAAGCTTTTCTCTCTCCTCTTTCCCCCTATTGATTTTTGTATTCAGCTATTCCCCTGCCTTTTCCCTGTCAATTCTTTGTTCACCTGAACTTCCTGCAAAATCCAGTTTTCCTGCCAATAATTACTTAAATCAGTTCCTTCCTCTCACATAGTACCAAAAACAGTGAGTAGTACAGTATGTGGCCCTGGCTCTGCAGAAAGCCTTTCCTAATGATTTAGCTCGCAGTGGGAGCAGTGAACTCTGGTGCTCTTTGCAGGTTAGAACACCCTCAGTTCAGCATGCACCCAGCTCAGCCCTTTTTCGGGGGCTGAGAGCCTATAGCTAAGCAAACCGTTGCCATAAGGTCTTCTCCTACACCATTCAAAATGCCATTTGTCACAATCTTTTTCTCCTAATTTACATAGCACACTATTCTTCCATTCATTTTCTTCTACCTTGCACACTTGTTTATTGTTCCCATATTTCTGTCCAGGTGTTCCCGCACAAAAGAACGGACACATGCAGCATATTATGTATGCACAGTAAATCCAAGGCTTCTGGGAAGCAACAAATGCTTCCATTATGATCTGCAGATACTCAGTAAGTTCAACACCTCCAGAGAGGTCCAACTGGCTGTACATTTGGAAATCTATATTGCAGAGTATGTGCTTCTTGGTGCTTCTTGGAACCTCTGCAAATAGTATGCAATGCCGTGTCATTGATACATGCATGAATAATAAGCCCATCCAGCTTTTTCCAGAAACTTCACAGCCCTAATCAATGCCTCACAGCTGTATGGTAGAATTTATCTGTACATTTATGCCAGACAGATCTGAGATTTTTAGGTATGCAGATGTAGCTCTCAGTTATCAGACACTGAGAATCCTCTCATGAATGTATTCTTACAATCCATTTCACATGATAACTAAGCAGAAAAGAAGCATTTGAGACCCAGCATGCTGGGTTGCCCTCAATCTGCAAAGCTCTGCACAGTTCCAGCCCTCAGATCTGATTTCTTTTCATCTCTCAGGTGCTGCTAATAGCTCTTCCATGCTGTCCTCCTCAAACCTCTGTTTTTATCTGCAGCAGGGCCCCAGACTGGCGAGAACTTTGAGGCAGAATTGCCCCACTGTTTTTCTGGCAAGTGAGTGCACCAAGAGATACTGAAAGGTTTCCAATTTCTAAAGCATTGTTTTATTAGAATACAAACTCATGAACTGGAACAAGGCATCTCTTTAAATTGAGTTAGCTCAGACTACTGCATGAAGCAGACTGAACAAAATGGTTTGAATGCAAATGTCCATTTCCATTGCACCTTTTCCTATGCTGTTGTTTTCCAGTTCAGCAGTTCTTGAAGACTTCCTGTGTTTCAACAAACACAACAGCCTACCTGTGTCTCATAGAAGTCTTTCTTCTTCCCATCACCTTTTAGGCTTGGCTTGGGGTTTCATGTTGGAAACAACTCCCTTGTTCCCCTCAGGAATCACCCACTTCATACTGCAGGCTCACACTTGCTTATCTCCCACTGCCTCCTTACACTACCCAAGAGTCAGCAAGGTTGCCCTCACAGACACAATTACTTTGAAGGAGGGAGAAGTTTCCTGATTCCTCAGAGAGCTATGCCTGGCACAGCAAACAGGACAGCATTAACTTCAATTCCTCCCTCATTCTACTCCTATACAAATAATACACCATTTCTACAGCAAGCTATGCGCAAAAAAATCAAACAGCTCTACTATCAGCCCCAGCATCTTTCCCCATGCTCATCTTGTGCCGTTCCATCTCCCACTGAGACCTACCCTCCTGTTCCCATGAATCATGTGAAAACCTCTTCATTAAAAACCTCCTTTAAAATGTTCTTTCTCAAGAAAACCAATCAAAGAAATCAGTGGAAAAAACATCTGCATGTGAGATAGGGTTTAGGCTGATGGGTGGAATCTGAACTGCTTCAGGACCCAATCCACTTCTCAGATTCTGGGAAGAGCCACACATACTCACTGTGGCCTCAGGTGAACAGAAATGTTTAGGAAGTTGTCAAGTAGCAATGAGTATGCCGAAAATGCAGGCCAATGCAAGTGAAAGTTGGTAGCACAGTAAAAAATAAGCCCTTGCAGCAAAGTGAGAGTAGAGTTGTTTACTTTGGTTGTTTATCCACTCATCCTAGATTACTAGTCTTACTCTCTTACTTCCTTGAAACATCAGAAGATATCAGATGTGCCTTCCAAGGTGAGCCACAGAACCTAGGAATGAAGGTTGGACACTGCAATATGGTTTTGCTATTTAGTATAACTAAACAAAGCAGATTTCTGGCATGTATCATAACCACTGGGACTGGAATTCACCTCACCTGCTTGTAGCCCTCTGAAAACTGGATGTGTAGTGTAGGGTGGCTTCTTCTTCACATTTCTTTTACAGCAAAAGGAAGAGATGGATATCATCAGAGAGTGAGCTGCCCAACATAGCTGCCTTAAAGGGTTGTTTAATGATTGCTTTAAGCTGATTTAACTGTGGGCTGCCACCAGAGGGGTGCAATTTTCCTTCTCATACTGATAGTTACTTGTTCTTATCCCAGAGGTTAGCACGGGGCTAGGGAGATTGTCTGGAGATTAATACAATAGAAAAAAAAACATGCACCTTCTCCCCTGGCTTTTCAATCTCATCATTTCCTGGATCTCCTGCATCGCTTAGCCCAAACAGCACTAAAGAGGAGAAGAGGAGCAGGCAGGGCTGTCCCTTTTGGCCTTGCTTAGGCGAGCATAAGGCAAGTGTGAAACCACAGCGTAAGGCAAATCTCAACCTCATTGAGATCAAAGAATGTGATCCTTACTGTGCAAAAAGCGTGGGCTGGACATCCTGAAACAGCTACAGTTTTGTGAGCTGGCTCCCATCCTGAGCACTCCCCGCACGCTCCCCAGGACTGCTCTCTGCAGTGTCTTTGGAAACAGAAGTAGCACATACAGAGTGTTTGCAGTCCTTAGGAGTTAGCTCACAGGTAGCAGGTAAATAAACCAGAAGGAAAAGGAGCAGAAGTAAAGAACAGCAGAGAAGTATGTTTGTTTAAGGAACTTTTTTTTTTTTTTTTTTAAGCATTGCTTAAACATTGGAAAAAAAATATTTAGGATTAGAGGCTGGTCTTAAACCTCTGGGTACTTATAAACTTCTGTAAGTATATATTTCTTAAGCAAAATAATTATTTCAAGATATGCTCTATCATTTCAGGCTAGACCAAAGATCAACTTGAACAGGAGAGGAGAAAAAGTAATGCCTATTTCAGTGAAGCTGAAATCAGTTTAGGCCAGCCAAGTTAGTTAGCATGCTTTATCTCATGCTATAAATATCATTTATGAAATAGTTACATCACGTTAGGCTAGAACTAAGCTGTGTAACTTCCTTTTTTCGATACTGAGTGTCCTGCAGAAAGGCTGGAGTTAGACATTCTCACTACTTGCCTATTTTATCTACACATTCCTTTATAAATTCATATATCCATCTGAAAATTCCAAGACTTGTTTAAATTTAAGAGATAAATCCATAGCTTGAACTCCCTTTTGTTCTGCAGAATGCATTGCATTACTCATGTGCCAGCTTCCCAGTTGTCTTGAAGAACCTTCTTTTCCTTTCATGTGTTAGCTAAGTGATGCACTACAGCCAGAGAAAGGCCAAATGGATCTACAAATTTCCTGGGTAACTTTTTTTTCATGAATATTAAAATATACCCACAAAATGGGGCAAATAACAAATATATATGTTTTTCCCAATCTGAAAATATTTATTAGAAGGGTGATAGCTGAGATACCCTGATACCAGTTTTAGTTTCAGCCAGAAAGTATGTTAAATCTATTGGGCAATGGATAAAAGTCAGTTTCATGGCTGTCTGTTAAAACTGTTCATCTGTTAAAGCTGGTACAGTCTAAGTATCAGTCTTTGCTTCAATAAAATAACTATTCGATTATGGATAATCACATTTAATGGGATTGAAAAACATCATAGCTTTTTTTGCATGCAATTTGACTGCCAAAGTTTTTCTGTGTCTGAAAAGACAGGTGGAATGAAAACACTGGAAGCACAGGAAGACCATCAGACTGCAAGATGGAAAAATCTAAAAAAAAAAAAAAAAAAATAGTAAGGTAAAAGAGTTTTTCCAAAACAAGGGATTTGACAATGTTTTGTTGACCTGTGGAGAAGCTGAAGAGGTAGAACACCTCCTTTTTGGAAGCATTTCCAAGATGTGGCTAAAGTTCGTCTCTGGAGGAATGCTCTTGTCCAAACAAACTTCCAAAGCAAAGAACAGCTAGACAAATAGTGTGCAGGTACCTGCCTAGCATATCACAGCATTTCCCTGCGGGACTTGGAAGGACAGCCTCACCCATCTGGGTAAATGCCCCCATTAAAAATAGTCACGTCTGCTAAGCACACACATCGCACAATCTTAGAGGTGTTAAGGCTCCTTAAACTTTTTGCAGTAGCACATCTATTTTATGTAATTTAGGGTTCTTTCACATCTGACATTAGGGATACCAAGTAAGTGGCTCTATTGAACATGCAAACCTGGCTGGTAGGTTTATTCCACATGCAATGGTTTCCTGACTGTACCTATCAACCCCCACCTATCTCAAGAAAAGTGCAATATAACCCAGGCTGAGTACTATGCTACCAACCTCAGAATCCTAGCTTGAAACTAAGTTTTGGCTGCTTTCTTGTATGTGATTTTTGTGACACACCACAAAGTGTCTTTTGCTGATTTCTGAAATAACAAGATCTTACCAAATCAAAATTAAAAATTATTCAAGTGAGAATTTTCTCTGATCTCCTGCTGCTGATTGCCATCCCTGATTGACTAATCTACATCTGTCCAAGCTGCAATGAAAAAGATGGAGGAGCAAAGAAAAGGCTGAAGACCTGCAGCTTTCGGCAAATGTTATCACCTGGTGATCTATTAACATTCAGTTTCTCACTAGCAATGTATATATATAGCCATGGTTATGGCAGAGGTAGAGCTTGGTAGTTAGCCTTATATATATTTCCGGTATATTGATGAACCTCATTTTGGTGAGTTATTAGAAAAAAAGCAGACAAAATACAGTCAATCTATACTAACTATAGTCAGTCTCCATACTACTTTAATGCTTATATGCAGATTATGCTCTTGGATTGGGATGTGCCAAATGAAACCTGCATATATGGAAGATGAGAAGGAGTTAAAGTCTGCAGCCTCAGTCGTGGCTCACAGCGCTGTTCTGCATGCCAAAGGGCCCCCATCTCTGTCCCTACTGGATCAGAGCTATGGTCTGGTACCACATTTCCTGACGGGATTGTAGACTTCCTCCTCTTTCCACATTGTGACAAGAGGCTATTCTAGGCCAATGTTCCCTCACGAGGGAAAAAGTCCTAAGCCCTCAGTGGCCCTTTCCCAAAGCTGTGGGCCTTCTTCTTGCCAGCCCGCTGCTTTTTGTTGATTGCTTGTGTTTCTCTTTGCACTAAAGAACATGGCAACAAGTTGCTTAAATAGAAGCCCATTGGTCTGAGGAAATTCCCCAGCTGTTGGTAGCACCACCAACAAAGTTCTTCTCCAGGATCAGGCCAGTGTTTGAGTCACTGCCCTCATTTACCCTGCTTGCTTAAAACTGCTGTCAATGTTTCCATCCTTTTTCAGAGATGTGGCTACATCCTTGGAAAGGGATGGGCAGAGCCAACACAGCTCACTGGTAATCTTTGATGCTTCATGTCTCTAAAATATCTCTAGAGGTGTTAAAACAGGACTAGGAGGCAAGCCAAAAGAATGATTTGGTCCCTCTCCAAAGGATGGTTTGCTAGCATGGATAGGACCTGTCAGTGGGCTGCCAGCATGGGCTTATTTTATCATGAATCATTACATTGACTAGCATGCACAAAGGAGCCAAATCTGGATCATTGCCAAACACCTGAAACTCCATTTGATGTCACAGATAGTTGGAAAGGTTCTAAAATTCTCTCAGTCTGGCTCCAGAGTAATCTGCTTTTCCAAAACAGAAACAGAGGTCTTTCTCTGAATACCTTTTTTTTTTTTTTTTTTTTTTTCTGGGTGAACCCGAAGCAACCATTTCCCTTTGTCTTCCTGTGAGATTTTTCTTTACTTTCAATAAGGAGTAGACTTTGGTTCTTCCTCTCTTTTGAGGCATGACTATCTCATATAGCCACTGTGTGTTTCCTCAGATCTCTAGTTTCTCAGATTCTCTATTTTGTGAATATTCTGCTAATTGGAGAGATGGTTTCTGCCTTGCAAGTCCTGTGACACTCTGCATTAGACCAAACACCTCACAGCAGCAACAGTAGCAGTAGTAAATATTTAGATTAACAATGTTTTCTCATTTTAAACCCTCAAACATTTCCTAACCTTCTCTTAAGGTTAAGGTATAATATCCCTCCACTAGCAAAAGTCTAAAGAATTTGTAAAACTTTAAATGACTTAAGAAGAAAAGAACGGGCAGTATCCTAGCTCTCCTGCAGTCAGCAATATCTGGTCTGAAGCTTCAACTTGGCAGTTAGACAAATCTTCTTTCAGAGATATTTTTAATTTCCAGGTATCTACTGGACATACTCTGTCCCTGTGCTAGAGAAGCCACCAATTGATCAGAGAAATTAGGGGCAGGAATCATGTCATTTACCCACTTAAATTTTAGACAGTCCAAGCTAACTAATCTATGCCTGCTGTGAGAAGGAGGGTGTCTCTCTCTACTGATTAGAGATGGACCTAACAGGAGAAACTTAGAGCAGTTACCTAAGATAAGGGAGATGAATTCCACCTAAAAACTCTTTCTCCCCAGAGCTACAATATGTGTTGATACTCTCTACCTAGATAACCCAGAGCAAATTAAGATCATAATCCTACAGTAAACTCAGGTACCTACATAAACCTATTTGGCTTCTTTAGGATTCTACATAGGCTTCCAAAGGTTTTTGCTGTTTTGGTCTCTTGTCTCTGTTTTAAAGCCTTTTGATAGATAGATCCCCTTTTTCTTTATTCATATGCTTCCAGGCTTTCTTACGATATCCTTAGTACCATCGCCTTGACATTGGTTTAACATAATGTTTGATTTAATATTATTGCTATAAAAGGGAACAGTATAAAAAGATGTATGTGTCATTTACTAGAGTCAGTAAAGCTGATTTTTTTTGGACTGAGCTAGCATTTTTTTCTCTTCCTGCAAAGCAACATTTTTGCTAAAAAAGATATAGAGCTCAGCTAATCCCAGAAATAAAATGGTTGCTATTCAATGTTGTGATAGCTTTAGAAACAAGAAAACCTCTTTCTGTGTTCGCTGCAAAAGATTAAGAGACTGCTAAGTTTAAAAAGTTATTGGCTCTGCTTAACACTTGTTAAGCACAGTATAGACTGTTTTATCCATTTGTACTCTCTCACTTGTCTCCTTCATATGCCTTATATAATAATTTCCAAAGTCAGAAACAAAAAAAGGCACCAGCTAAGATAAAATGGCACAAGATTAAAAAACTTAGCAGCCGTAGAACCTGGCGAGAAAGAACAAAGAGGTTTAGAAATCATCATATTTTATAGCATTAGAATGCCACACATTAAATATAGATCTTGCTGCTGATTATATTGTTACACATTCCATTGTTCCCATGCCATTGGCCTTCAGGACTTTATAACTTATGTAATTCCAAGATCTGACACAGCTAGAGTGAAATGCATCTGATCTCAATGAATGGCATCAGATGAAAAAAAAGTGGATTTTAAGAGAAAAAAATAATTTTAATTTTCCTTCGACTATATTGATTGGTGACAGATGTTACCATTCCCATTTAATTACTCTTGATTCATTTTCCAAATAAAAATATAGATAGATGTCAAAGTATTTGAAGTCATCCAGATAAAGAGTTCATTTGAACAAGTTGTCTTTCTTTTTTTTTTTTTTTTCAGATTTTCCATATTAAAGGAAACCTCATTCAGAGTGGTGCCTGCAATCTTATTTTTATATGTTATAGGTCTTAAATGTTATAGTGAAGGAAAGTTGCATTACTCAGGTCTGTGATCTTGATTGTTACCAAGCACTAGGGAGACGCAGTGATGCAGAAATAGGAGGCAGTGATTCAGGAAGAAGGGCTCTTTAATAAGCACTGACACAATACTCCAGCATGAGCCTGGGTCAACAGAAGCATCTCAAACTGAAGCTTCATGGCTACCGTGCATTCAGAGCTACAGATGTGAATGAACTTAATAAAACTTATTTATAAGAAACCAAATTATAAACTCCAAGAAACTGACATTTTTAAACTAAATACATAGTCTGAATTATTTTTTTCTCAGAATATGAGCATACACCTGTCAGCCTTATGTTTTGGTGGATAAAGAGCTGATACAAAGTAAGAAGTTGTCTTTCTCACTTGTACTGCTAGAGTAAAATCTCTGCCCTGCAAGTCCCCACATAGTAAGCTGTAACTCAAAAAAATGAAAGGAAAAGCTGCTAATTATCAACATTTTTAATTAAATAATTAGCACTATTTTTATTCAGAAATCTATTTGCCATTTTCCTTTGCATGACCTTTACAAGAAATATATGTCGCAATAATTTTCCTCATGAGAGAATACAATCATGTTCAAAAGTAAGGTTCATTCTGTTTGCTCTTTAAAAGACTTTAAAAGCAGCATATGTATCTTCATACAAGATATTCAGTATTTTAGGAGGAAATTGATATGACAAACATGGTTATTACAAGGCTATATGTAGATGATTTTGTGATAAGATTCAGGAAATGTTTAATTAACTTAAAAGATTAAAAAAATGCTTTCAATAACAATTGAAAGGATCAGGACAAATAAGGATGAATTCCTCCTGATCCTTGGAAACAAGCGACATTTTGTTGTCATCCACAGTCAGCCTTCTAGTTCATCTCAGGTATTTGTGATACTCCTTAAAGACAGTGATCTGGGTCTGGAGGAACATAACTGAATATAGGCACTTGACACAGGTGTGCAGATTTCCAGCCTGAAAATGGTCATCCTTTAACTCTACTGACAGGTTTATATGGCCCATGGTACATCCTGGGCCTGAGCTCAGGCACTGCTGCCTTGGAGCATGACCCCTCCTAAGGCTGAGAAGCTGCCGAGGAGCAGGATGTGCCCTCCAGGCACAGGGTCACAGGCAAAACAAAGGGGAGGCAGGAGTTTTTGAGATGAATGGCACTGGTAGAGGAATGCGAAATGATGCAAATTATTGCTTCATTTTAAGACCACTGATGACTTTTCATGTTTTATTGGTGAGACCTGTTAGCACTGAGCTCTTCTATTCATTTTTCAATGGGGATACTTGTACACGTAGTAAGCTGTCTGACAGGGCTTCAAGGGACTCAGATTTTGGTCCTATAAAGACTGCAGTGAAACTATGCAATTCCATAGATGGTGCTTATCAAGCACAAAATTTTAGTCTCTAGAATCCTAGTGTCCACCTGGAAAACATCTAATAAGACCAACGAAATTTCCCAAACATGGTTACAGATCTTGATCAGACTTCTTCTGTAAAGGTGTAAACAACTTTTCAAGTTGCCCTCTGGGTTTTGTGTTTCTGAGTTTTCATTTGATGCAGGACCTTGTAATTTGTACTAAATCACCAGTCTTTTTTAAATGCAATACCTGATCATGCTTCATTCTAGGAGTCCTGACTTAGTTACAGACAAAAAAATTGGCGGCAGATTCTATTTTATTTTTTTGAATTTGCTTCTAAAGACGTCTCCATATAATGCAGCTTAACTTTGTGTTACTACATAAAATATTACTATTTTGTGTTATTTCACAAAATATTACTATGTACAAATAAAATTCTGTTTTGGAAAAGACCATTTCACTTTGGAACAATCCCTACAGAAATGTATTTCACTATTCTGCTAAAATATCAACAGCTGAGAAGCATGACAGATTACTTGGCATTCTTAGAGGTGACTTTGCCCTCACTAAAAGAAAACTACAGTGTTACAGTTTCAAAACCTCTTTTATTATAATTCAGAAAGTTTTGTTTGCCAGTGTGCCTCCATGCTGTTGTCCTGAGGGTAGTGTGAAGAAATTAGGTATTCAGGATTAAAGTCTTAATGCAAACAAAATGTACAGGAAAAATTAAAAATGGGTGGAAAATTAAGTCTATATCTCTGAGTTCCCAGGAAAGCTGAGTTTGATGATTGGAATCCAGAGCAATGGGGAAAAAAAAAAAAAAAAAAAAAAAAGGCCTGTGTTATTTAAGTATAACCCAAATCAACTGGAGTCTAAGACTGCACCAGGTAGCTTCACCTTGGGTAAGCTTTCAAGCTTTCAGCCTAAGCTCTCCTGTAGGTCTCTGCTATAGATCTTCAGTGAAAAGTTCCTATTTTTACCTTTGATAAGGCTCAGTATCTTCTTTCTTTGTCTCTCCTGTGCTGAGGTTTGTTGTGGAAAAAGAGGGATCCCTGGTTCTGCCTCCTGCCATGCACTTCAGGCCCTTTAATTGCCGTGGAGATGATCCCAAAACGCACTTCAGCACTTCAGTTCAGTGAAACACATAGTAGCCATACTCAGATGATCATAGCATTCCTGTGGTCTATATCCTTTGCAACATGGCCAAATGATGAGAGCAATCACCCTGGAAGAGAGACTGAGATGAAAATTCCTCTTAGGCAAAGTCAGTCTTCCAAGAACTGTTACCTAAGTTACAGAAAGGGATGCATTCCCCCTTCGCCCCTTATTAAGTAGTAATTGGATGAAAAAATACACTAATTCTGAGAGCAAATCTAGCTCTCTTTCTCTGAATGCCTGTTGCCCTACAGGATCATGCTCCTTCATATTTGGTTCTCCTCAAGATTCATCAAAACTGGGCAAGTGTTTAGGCATTAAGTCCTAGGTAGAGGACTTTGTGAATGAGCAAGGTGTAAGTTTCAGGGCATTTGGCTTAGCCACCTGATTAAATTTACTAGAACTTTTAGTGGTGAAGGAGTGAGGTTTGGCTTGATGTTTACAGATTTAGGTACCTGACTGCCAGCAATCTTCAGGTTCTTAAAAGCTTTTTGAAATCTCACCCCACATAATCTCAGGAAATTAGGAGGGCACAGACCCTGTATTTCCTTCCTGGAATGTAAAGATTGCCTTTATGTATGGCTCTTGTGGGAAATACAGCAGGCAGAAGGAGCAAGAGGAGAGCATCTGTAACCCTGGCTGCTATTTCAGTATAACTTGAAGCCAAAGCACAGTCTGGCCCCAAATTAATCCATGGATTACTTTTTTTTTTTTTTTTTTTTTTTTTTCTTAAAAGAATAATTGCATTCAAGCATGGCTTTTTCTGTAGATGCAAAAGAAGACTGAATTCAGTTGTGGTGTTTGGTTGCATATTTTTCCTGGTGTCATTCTAAGAAAAGCAAAGATAGTCTGTGAGATGGATAGAGATCCAGTTAATAAAGATGTGCATGAATTGCTCACTAATGGATATAACACTGAATTCACAGGCATCCTCAGTTGCTAATGGAACCTGAAAGTTGTCAAGAAGATGTTGAAGTTCCATTTGGCATGACGCACACCCCTCCTCTTGCTGACAGCTCTGCAAAGTTACATTTTTTAAAACATATTTTCTTAATGCATTTTTTGGCTAACCCAGATGTCCCCATTACCTCCAAAGTGCTTTAGTCTAATTCACATTAACCAGCTTACTGAGATACCAACAACATTCCTTTTATCCAGGATCAATTGACCAGACTTACAGAATTGCTAATATTTAAAGAAAGTTCAAGCCCTTTTCTGACTGCTGTAGAGCTCTGAATTTCTCATTTATGTGGCTCATTAAGAAAATTTCACCATCTAAGCACATAGTCTGCAAATAGCTTTAATATTTCCAAAGATGACCTCCTTTCGTTTTTCCTATTAAAGTTGCCCATAGTGATAGATAGCAAGGAGCAGAGGTTTCTTAGCTGGAGAACAAGGAGACACTGACATTCCTCAGTCTTTCTCAAAAACCACAGTTAGGTCATAACACGAACCTTTTAAATGAACAGACCACAAAAGCTTAAGTTAAATATGCTTAAGCTAAACAGTTCTTTCACATAACACCAATTATTCACCCCAGTTTAGCAGTCATTTCTGTAGACTCAACCAAACTAGGTCTTCTGAGGTCTCACTAAACTTGTGGCAAGTCTGTGGGGCAGATTTGCAGGCACCCATGTCCATAAGGCCACAGATGAATTTACAGTTACCAAAGAAGGTATCAGAGAATATCACAGAATCAAAGAATGGTTGAGGTTGGAAGGGACCTCTAGAGATCATCCAGTCCAAACCCCCCTGCTCCAGCAGGGACACCCAGAGCATGGGGCACAGGGTGGCAGCCAGGCGGGTTGGGAAGATCTCCAGAGAAGGAGCCTGCACAGCCTCTCTGGGCAGCCTCTTCCAGGGCTCTGTCACCCTCACAGCAAAGAAGTTCTTCCTCACGTGGAGATGGAACTTTCCGTGTTTTAATTTATATCAATTACCCCTTGTCATATCACAGGCCATCACCGAAAACAGTTTGTCCACATCCACTTTACATTCACCCCTCAGGTACTTGTACATGTTGATCAGATCCTCTCTCAGTCTTCTCTTCTCCAGGCTAAACAGGCCCAGCTCGCTTAGTCTTTCCTCGTGCAGCAGATGCTCCAGTCCCTTCATCATCTTTGTCACTCTACGCTGGACCATCCCGAGAAGCTTCACGTCCCTCTTGTCCTGGGGAGCCCAGAACTGCACCCAGTACTCCAGGTGCGGCCTCACCAGAGCTGAGCAGAGGGGCAGGATCCCCTCTCTCCACCTGCTGCCAACACTCCTCCTCATGCAGGCCAGGAGCCCATTGGCCTTCTTGGCCACGAGGGCACATTGCTGCCTCATGGGTAACTTGGTGTCAACCAGGACTCCCAAATCCCTCTCCACGGAGCTGCTTTCCAGCAGGTCAACCCCTAATCTGTCCTGGTGTCTGGGTTCATTCCTGCCCAGGTGCAGGACCTTGCACTTGTCCTTGCTGAACCTCATGAGGTTCCTCTTTGCCCAACTCTTCATCCTGTCTAGGTCCCTCTGAACGGCAGCACAGCCCTCTGGAGTGTCGGCCACTCCATCTAGTTTTATACCATCTGCAAACTTGCTGCAAGTGAACTACATATATACTGCACAGGGATGGAGTCCTGAAATGGGATTGGTGGGAGACAAATACAGACATAGTCCCTATATGATCTATAAAAATTTTCTACTGGAGTTTCTTGAGAAATGTTGATAGATAGATATCAAAATATTTCATCACAATAAGCACCGCTGACAGAACTAAATGGTATCATGATTGATTTTTATTGAATTTAATTTAGGATCTTTTATTTCCATAAGTACTTCTTGGATGAAAAATTTTAAAAATGTTGAATTTTGAAAAAAAGTTTCATTGCTTTCACTAAATCAAAATTAATTTTATTTTTGAAATGTCAAAATCCTCTGTAGAAGAGCATCCCTGGCTTCTGTGTGTCCTTCATTTCTATATTTTCTGCTGAAGAGAAAAACAAGGCAAATGATCTCACAGTGGAAAGATATTATAGACGAATCCAATTGCTGGCTACATTTCACCAAGATCTCCACCATACAGTATCGTTCTGTTGTGATAACCTTGACACAGATCACAGAAGCAATTCAAGTGATAAGTCATCATAGTGGATTTTGCCATTGAATTAACTAAATTGATTCAGCTGAATTTTCTCTCAGGCAAATCTTTTCATGCTTCAGTAAAAGATCCTAACTGGCAGGTTCACTTAACAGATATTTTAGCTTTGTATGTAATATTTTTTTCAGTGGATATTGACAGCAATGGAGGGCATGTATTTAATCATGTATATAATCTTCATAACAAGACAAAACTCTCTTCTTATTTCTAGTAGCCTAGTATATATGTCTATAACTCAATAAAATTTGAGCACATTTGATCCTTATCTTCTATTTAAATAGTTACCTTGGTTAGGTCCAGCCCAGATGACCAATAAATATAATATTCTCAGTCTTAAGTCA
>VZSV01000057.1:1471007-1498103 GCA_013398735.1 Nothocercus julius
ATATATATATATATATATATATATATGTGTATATATATATATATGTATATATATATATTCACATATATATATGCATTTTCAACATAAATCACTTACAAAACTTCACCACTTCAATTAGTCACAGATACAGGTTTCCTGCGTTAGAATTATCACTCTAATGTAAATATTTTTCATTTTTCTTTTTCAGAATTCAAGTTTCTGGGGAATATACTAAAATTAAAACACTAAGATTTATAATGCCTTCCTACCCATAACTGAATCAGGAAGCTGCAAAATCAAAGCACTTAGGATTCATATCTCCAATCATTTTGGAAAAACACTTTCAACAAAGGTCAATGACAGTTTCATATTCAGTTCAGCTCTATTTCAAATGGATTCCCTATTGCCTGACTGGCTTATATCAAGCTCACAATAAGTCCCCATGTTCCCCTATACATACAGGAAATTCAGATCAGCAGAGGATCAAGATAAGTTAATATGAAAGGAAGAATGCCACATACCTGAAGACTGTGGCCAAGTATTTGTCTCCATAAATATAAATACTTCCATTACTGCAGTTCCAAACATCCCAGAAAAATCCTAAAATGAGGTGGGATATATGGGGCACAAGAAGATCTGCGTAGATTTTTAGGCCTTTGGAGAAGCTATGGTAGTCCTTGAAGAATTACTCTGGGAAACTAGGCTTAGGCGAGCTCATAACCACTTGTGCTCTGCCAGACTGTGTGTACTCGTTTACTGGATTAATATATTCTTCCAGCATTGAGTGTGATTTTAGTAATGACTGAATGCACCAAACTGACATCTCTGGCAAATGGGGGCTATATTTGCTAACAAAACAAGATCTCTATCCAAAAGGAAGCTTATAATCTCAGTCATTTGTTCTCAGGAGGTTTTGTGTTTGGGATTTCCTTGGGTGGGAAGAGGGCAGCTGTGCACATGGTCATTCTTGCCATCAGAGCATGTGAAGTTTTGGACACTAGACTGGCAAGGAATGGCCTCTGTGCGTGTGTTTATGTGTGCATGAGAGAGAAAGGCAGAGAGAGATGCTGAGGGTCAGAGGGGACCCTCCTCAGGACAGAAATGAGCCTTTCAGATGTAATTTCTGGACAGGTGGATCATGACCCCTGACATTTTCAAAGTCCTGCACAAACCTGTAGCTTTGAGAATCTCATTGCCTTTAATGGGAATATTGCTCAAACCTCCCATATTGCCAGAATATTTGTTAATGTGGTGGAACGATGCAACAAAATCTCTCCATACTGCTGTTTTCTCTTTCCCCTGTCCACGTCTCTTCTCCTTTCTATATACTGCATTTCTTCCCTTATCCATATAGAAATATGCCTATGGGCATATTCCCCAGTATGCCTATGGATAAGCATTTTTAATTCTTATAGTCTCCTATCTAATGAATCATCTCTCTAATTAACTTGCAAGGGTTCATGATCACTTCCACTGCTGATGCCACCTTTTCTTTTTTTGATGCCCCTTCATGCAGATTTAGCCCTATTCTTTTATCCCTTCCCTCCTAAGAAAGCTCCTTCCAGAAAGTAGCTGGATAACCTGATGTATATTTCCTTATACTCTTTCTCTGTTAATCTGCAGACCTTCTTCTGCTCTTCATATGGTAGATATACTCCATGAACATCTTGTGTTTGGATCCAGTTTTGTTTACTGCAAATACCACTGCTCATGTTTTTCTTTTAAATTACAGTAATGAGGCAAGCAGAATACAGACCACTTGCATTTGACAGCCTTGTGCAAGAAGGAGGGAGTGAAAGCTGTACTGTTCAGAGTGATTACACACTTCAGGTTAAATAGATGATCAGGGACAAGACAGGTCTCCTGGTTTGCACCTTTGAAATAAAAAGCCAGACATGAATGAGAAAAATTTTTTTTTTTCATAGACAAAGCATACTTTATTTTCTGAGACTCAAATATCAAGATAATTTTCAGATTTCCAGAATGATTCTCCAGGATTACAGTCCCATGATTGTTCTGAACAAAACTAAATGGAAAATTATGCTATGCAGTGCCATGGAGATCTTACCAACCATGCAAATCCTTCCCTCCTTATCCACAATACCTCGCCAATGTAATGGAGCAGGAACACACAGATGGCTTCATCTTTTGACCACGTACTGTCAATTTTGACTAATCTTACTGCTACTGTAGACCAAACCAAGCAACAGTCTCCCTCTCTATCTTCCCTTAGTTGGGAAAGACTATTTTTATCCATGTGCCCAAGCTCAGGTCTTACCATTTTGCAGTGAAGCCTTGATTTCCATGAAATTTCAAATGCTGTTTCTGGTCTCTAAGCAAGTCCTAGTTCGTACAAGGAAATGCAACCTGCACTAATAGCAGCATCAGTGTGCATTGCAGCACAGCCATGGACCCTGTGGCCTTTGTCCTAGCGTGGAGGTGAAGGGAGAACCCTTTTGTCGCCAGCCTGGTAGCACAGCTTGGCTGCCCCAGGAGCGGAGGTCCCACATAGAGCTGCCCTCTGCTCCTCTGAGTTCAGGAGCACCAGCTGAGCCGTACAGAACCCACAGAGCAAAGAATAGCAAGTTCAGAATGCAGCCCACAGAGCTGTGTCCCTCAGAAAAGGGTGGTGTCCATGAATGTTTTAAAAAAATCAAACATAGAAAACATCTGTGCCTCTTCTCTGTCCAGGTTTATTTTTCCAATACTTCACATACCACAAATAGTTCAGTATGACTCCTCCATCAGAACAAAAGAGAAGAAAAATAAAAACATGCAATATTTCTTGAAAAAGAATATTTCTACTGACGTGACAAATTTGATCAAAAGTTCCATATCGCCCCCCCCCCCTTTCACTCTCCCGATTTCTCCATCTCCTCTCTCTGCTTCTCTCTTTTTAAAAATCACTTTGCTGCCCTGTTGGGCTGATCAGCCTGTCAGCTTCTTGCTGCTTCTGGGATGTTTGGCTGTCCTCAGAGAATCATATGACTTCAGTTACTTGGGGGGCTCCAGCTGTGCTCTTAAATGTCATGGACAGAGGTAACAAAAGGGGAGAGGGTTAAGAGAATCAAATGCGTTATTAGACTTTATTTTTTTTCAATTCTCTTGCAGAAGATGTAAATCACATGCTTGGCAAGCAGATTTGGGGATGTCACATGGGGGTTTGTTTGGTTTTTCCCTGATTATATCCCCAAACATTTGCTATTTCTTACATTTTTTCCCTTGTTTGTCTTACTCATTCCTCATTTATTTCTATTTAAGTCCAAAGGGTCAGAACCTAGGATAAAATTTTGACAGTTCCTGCAGCTGATACAAGAGCTTTCTCATCCAAGCTATTTGGGAACGTATTTTGGATTGCTCACCATTGAAATATACTCTGGCCCTTTTCTCTGCTGGCCCATAAACTACAGCTCCTTGCCTCTGACTGACAGAAACCACCACTCAGGAAAAATTGCCAGTCTGCACAGTACTTCAGTACATAATTGTCTCTAAATGCATTCAGATATTCAAAGGAGTTGAAGTGCTTAAAGTAGTTTGTGCTGAGGTTCCTTAATTAACCTATGAGCAAGGAGACCAAGGCATCCTCTCCTGGATGACATTCCTCATAATTTACTATGGGCAGTGCAGCGGAGAGCCACCATCAAACAAGGTGAAGAAGAGTTATTGGCATCCTGACACAGCACCTTTCAGGGCTACTGACTCCTGCAGCATTTGTCTCCTGTGACCATGGGGAGAAGAGGTTGAAAATTCCCCTAATTAAAAAAAAAAAAAAAAAAGAAGTTTCTGAGATGTGGCGAAATGCAGAGGTATGTTCAGTGAGTTAATTTTGCTGGGATTAAATGGCCACAGGAAAAATGGAAGCACTTTTATTTCCTTTCTCATCCTTCTGGTGCATTTCCAGTACCCACCACTGCAACCTGTGAAGAAATTATAACATGACCCTTTTCCTTTCATACAGATCCCCTATGCCAGTCTAAAGCCAAGGCCTTGAGGGAGGAAGAGGCATTTTCTGCACATATTTTCCTCAAGCTCCTGGTGCTCTTCAGGCATAAACCCACCAGCCCTTCAGAGACATCAGGAGCCCAACTCCTTCTCGTCCACCTTCCTCCTTCAAGGCGCACCTGCAGGGCAAGGTCTTGCTACCAGGGTACCTTGTCTACCCACAGTGAAAGCCTCAGGGGGGCAATTGCTGGCACCTCCAGCCCTGCCCATCCCTGCCCACTCCCAGACCTCCCTCTGACCAGCCCAGTTTCATCTCAGCCCAACTTGGGTCCAGGTCCACGTCCAGGTCCAGCTGCTCCTTGATGTCACGGTGGTTCTAGCTCCAACACCACCGTGGCCCTCCCTGTGCCCAGTCACCAGTCCCCAAAATATTGGCTTTGCCATTAGAGTCTTCCAGGATTTACTTATTATTTACTTATTTTCTTATTATACTTTTTTGCTTATTTACATATACTTATTACATTTACTTATTACATTGTTCAACCAAATGTATTTTCTCTCTCAAATGGGCATATTCGCTGGCTTACTTCCATTCAAAGATTATTAAAAGTAAGACTACCAATTTAAGGGGTTTTTTTTTTGCAGGTCAGAATTGTTTTCATATGATTCAATTCTCAGGTCTCTCTTGAGAAAAAAAAAATTGGCAACTTTTTTAACAAAAGCTTAATTCCTTCCATTTTTGAAATTGTGAAGTTCTTCAAAGTCGGAAAGCTAAGATGAAGCTGAAGAAAAATTTCATGAGGATTTACTTTGACAAGTTTGCCATAAAAAGATTTGGCATTTGCCTTCTGGCTCCAATTATGCTGCAGTCAGGCTGTTCTGGAACTGTAAAGAAAGTTTAGGGGAAAAATCGCTTAAGTATAATTTTGCCTTTATGGATAACCGAAAAAAAATTTGGGTTTTAATTGGGAAATTAATATGTAGCAATGCTTGGGAAGAAATCCACATGATCTGTGTATGAAACTATAGATTTTTTTTCCTAAATATTTTGCTATTCTTTAAATACATTAAATGCTATGACTAGGACTCAGACTGTAGTTTGTTTGGGGGTAATTCATGACACATTCAGATGTATTCAATAGCTATGAATATTTGAATGGATTATCTCAGTTTCTGAGATCAGGTTCCTAGTGATTATTTTTGTGTCCCATTAATAGAACCTGCTGCTTATTTGGGCCTTTCTGGGTATGATTTTTCTAGAGTAATGGTGTAAAGTGAATGAGCAAATTTGATTTATCAATATACTTATGTTTAATTCAGTATCTGTGGACCCATAAGTGCGATTTGAGGGGTGAGGGTGGAAGGAGAGGGGACTGTGCATTTACATGCACATGAAAAGGAGCTGGGATCATCCAACCCATACTTATTTGAGTATGAACCAGATACTGATTCCAGAGAGATTTTCCACAGATTCTATCAGAAACAGAATAACAAACTTCACAAACAGCAAATCCCAAATCACTGCAGCCATTTTTGGGTCACAATGACAGCTCAAAGAGCACATGTTTTCTGAGAGAGTTTTACAATTTTTTCAAGTAGATTCTCCAGTTTTCAGCTAACTCACAGAGAGCAGTTACACACCATGAAAGGGAACATGTTAGCTGTCACTATTGTATTATCTTTATTCATAAGTGTTGTTTGATATATATGTAATGAAATTAGAAAGGCAGCACATGTGTTCACCACCTGAACAGACGAAAACATCATTGTGAGAGGGTAGGAAGATAAAATATGTTCATCCACAGTTCCAAGGTGCAGTCCTGCGTCTGTTAAATATTTACTTTTATAAACTAACTTAGAAGAGAATTGACTATCCAAGACCAGGAAAGGAGATCTTGCAGAAGACTGCAAGACGGAAATTTTTTTTTCTAGGAAAATAAGATTTGAAGTCTTGGGGAATAAAAAACAAACTCCTTTTAACAATTGCTTTTTAAAACTAATCTAATTTCATAAGCTCAAGGGAGCTTTGTTAAAGTGTGTAAAGAGAAACTTGAAAAATAAGCAAGCATTTAAATGTCACATCTGAAATGTTCAATGCCATGTTGCATAAACATATATTGACTATTTCTTCTCCAGCTCCTCTATGTCTTTGCATACTATTTTTCTGCCATAAAATGAACAAAATCAAGAAGCAAAACAGAAATGAATGTACATAAACTCTGTTAGACTTTTAAAAAGATTTTTTTCTCCCCTATCTCCCCAGCATCAGACAGAAAAAAACAAAACTTGCATCTGTAATGCCTAAAGGGTAAGAACGGGGAAAATAGTTGAAAAACTTATTAGGGTATGTTCCCAAGTTTGGCAATGACTTTACCTCAGCCAGGGACAACTGTCATTGCTTCTTTTATGCTAATAGAGTTACGGTAATTTACACCACCAGAGGACCTTGCCAGGCATATTTAACAACATGAATACAGTTTTCTCAGTGCAAGGCCTAGCATTGGTGCAAATAGGTATTTCATCCTAGCGAAGTTTGTTTGGTTATGTGGTAAAAGGCTCATCCTCAGCTACATGAAGGAACACAGGGGCACAATGGCTTCAGCTGATGAAGGAGTTGTTTGGGAGGCAGGTAGGTGCATGAGCTCTGAGCGTGAGACAACTGGAAGAGCTGGATACTAGAAGGACCGGAAGGTCCAGTACAGTTACTGGACAGACACCCAGAGTGTGGGTTGAGATGTGGGTCTGTGGCATGCTGGAGTGCAGCAAAGGAGGCTGCACCAGCAACTGCAGTGGGGCCACAGGCCTTTGAACTCCTGTGTCCAGATGCCAGTAACTGGGTAGACTTGGAATCCAGGAGTCACCTACTAGTGTCTGAGGCCAGCTAGTGTGGGGATCCATATTTTATATGTACGTACATACGTAAATATGCATATATATTTCCCGCTAATGGACCTTCACCTTGATCATCCAGAAGGGTAAACAGGATGAGGCCATTTGTGCTTGTGTGAGGGCTGAGGGGTTCCGTCTGTGCTGATCTGTGTGTCCAACCACGTGTATGTGTGTGTTTACGTGTGTGTGTCTACTGTGAATATTTGCTCAGCTTTGCTACTGGTTGGAACAAAGAAATGGGGTCATGGGAGCCTCACCTCTTTCCACTGCCAAAGGTCCCACAGAAAGTCCAACGATTTCCACTGCCTTGTGCTGGCATGATAGGCAAGCATGCTCTTTTGTTCAGGGAACTAAGCCTCTCCTTGTGAGATACAGATCCTTGCAGAAAGAGGGATCCATTTATTTTATGTATACCAGGGAAAAAAGTACCTGGTATGAAAAAGTCAATAATGTGAACATTTTCAACCTGGCTCCCATACAGACTTTCCAAGTGGAATCTAAATGTATGTGTTTGTAGATGAGTTGTAGATGAGAGTTAGAGAGCTGAAAGTGGAGTAATTTTGCTTTGTGCATCATTTTTTTCTCCTATAATGGTGTCAATATTAGTATTTAAATTAATTCCTCCCTTGCTCAAAAATGATCTGAAAGTGTGAGGATTTTGCTTTTTCTTTGCCTTAAGTTAGTTTCATGTGTGACTGTAAAGAAGCCCACTCAAAATAATTTTAGAGATTTCCCATATCGCTTCTCCAATCTTCTCTCTAAGTTGTTACTGGAGAAGGCAATATAGTAAAGGTTCTGCTGGAGTGAATCCCAGGATAATTCTTCCTTCCTCTTTCTGTGTTACGGAGAACCATGAGTCATCTCACACACACTGCCATGCTGAAAGGGAATATACCTTCATGCTTTCAGTATCACTGATTTCTGCACTCTGTGGACATCTTCTGTTACTTCTGTGGGCCATTTATGGTTCACACGCCATGGCAAGCCTGACAGAGAAGCTATCTTTTTTTTAAACAGGGAACTGTGTGAATTTTGGCATTTTAAGGAAATAGCAGTTTATAAAATTAAGGACTGTCAAGTGTTAACCTTCTCTTCATGAGCTCAAGTATTTAACTGATCCAAAACTTAGAAATACTAAATTTTAAACACATATTCACATTCTGTTGTATGTTAAAAAATGGGGAGATTGGGTGTTGCCATGACAAGGCAGCCCCATTTGCCCTGATGAATTGGATCATACTTCATTTTTTTTTGTCCAGTCTAGCTTTAAGTGACTCAAGAGCAGGGAGCTCTGGTTTCTCTGGGTGACAGGGTCTCTGATTGGAATAAGGAAGACAAGAGCTGTGTAGTCCTGCGGGGCAATATAATTTGCTATTTAAAACATAGTTTAAGTTTCTGCAGAAGAAAATTGGCAACAAGCAAAGGTCACTTGGCTTGTCTAGAATCATCTTTTAACACATTTTTTTTTCCTGAGAATAGCCACACATGTTGCTTCCTCTGTGACCTTCGTACTGTGTTCCTTGTTTTTAGAAAATGAGTTAAGTAGATTATTTTCTGGAGATAAGTTATTTTTTGAAAAGCACATAGTCCACGTCCTGTGCTTGATCTTCTCTAGGCTTTATTTATAATAGTATGCTTGCTTGAGTGAATAAGCCTGATGAGACCTGATGTTATGAACCCAGTCATGAGTTTATGAACTACAACTGAATTCCCTCAAGCAACTCTTCTTCCCTGATCCAGGCTTAGATTTGTGTTTCCCTTTGTATGACTCATTCTTTTTTAGCATTACAGTCAGATCTTATACAGTATTTCCTACATACTAGAGATCTCAACTGTGCTACACCATCCTAAATCCATGACCTAAAAGCAGTAAGTTCTTCCCATAGGGAAAGCTAGGTCATTTCTTAGCCTCAGGGAGAGTAAATTCTTTCTCAAATGTTATGGTACGCAGAAGGAGTACACCTATTGCTCTACCAGACTATGCTGGCTAGTGGATGAGAGTTTTCCCCTGCAGCTGTTCTGTGATCCCAAGAAAACCTATAAGTGAAAACTCATGTATAACTAATAGATCAGTGATAATCTCTCCAAGAGCAGTGAAAGAGATGTTTACAGGTTAGTGGTTAACAGATTATTCATCAAAATGCTTTGGGTAGTCCATATTTATGCACTAAGAGCTTTGGATCATCTTGACAGAAATTCTGCTTATCACACAGGGGAATCAGAGTGTGCCTGTGACAAGTGGCCATATAGATCAAGCTAATACATGCAGGATTCTGCCACAGAGATGCTCCATTCCTATTAGGTTATCCTGGTTTAGTTCTTCAAGGAAGAACCATCCTTCACAGCAACAGGAGTTTTATCAAGCAAAGGAACAAATGAGTGTACAAGAAATGCAAGAAAGCAGAAGATATCTTTTCACTGAGTGTAAGACTTGCTAAAATTGAGATTAAGATATTTCCTCAAACAGAAAACTCATGTAGGACATAACTGTTAGCTTTAATAAACACAGTGAGATGTAAAGGACTCAAAAGTGTATGAGACACTGTCATCCAAGTGGTAAAGACATTCAGCTGATTCTCGCTCTGAAAACCGTGCAGAAGGTACCCATCTTGCAGCATGACCCCAGTTTCCCTGATCCTCAAATCCCCTTTACTAAGGCAGGCTTGTCTTTATTTATAGCTGGAGCTGCCTGTAACCTACAGCCACATTACTTCTGTTATGTGCTCCTGTAATTCAATCACTACAATCCTATTCATAGACTCATATGCAATACAGACTAAGGCCTAAGGGAATCATTTAATCATATGTTGTGATAAATCAGATGCACTTACAGGAAGTCCAATAGATACCAAGCTTTCCAGCTTGGTTTGAAGATGCCAAGAAATGGAGACTTCATCATTTTCCTTGATACTGTGGCTCTATATTTAATCTTCTTCCCCTGAAAAAAAATGCACACTTCACTTCTCGTTTAATTCATCTCCTTTCAACATCTAGTTTGTCTTTGTTATCCTTTCTCCAGTAAATAAAAGATCCCTGTAGCCCTATGAACTTCCTTTCCATGGCAGAACTTATACTCTGCATCACTGTAACTCACATCTCAATCTCCCTTCAATAAACAAGAGGCCTAGAGCTCTTTTTCACACCCTTCCCAGTTGTTCAGTCTGTTTTATCAGATGATGCCTCTCTCTCTGGTACACTGTGTAAGGCAGAAACACCTTTTCTGTCTAGGCTGATCAGAAATACTTGCCTTGTCAGATAGTGTTCCATTATATATCCATTGTCTTTTAGGCCATATCTTTAAGCTGGAAGCACCCTGGGAGTGGAACATCCATTCATCACTGCTATATTTACAACCAGTACAACAAAGACAGTGTCTCCATCAGTGTTCAGGATATAGAACAGCTGCAGGCAGTGAAGGAGACCTGTGGTGTTAGTTCCCAGGCTTCCAATTTACTCAAAATGCTTCATGGGAATGGGCTGGGCTTTCCAAGGGATCTGAATCACTCTTGACACTTCTACATTCTATTCTTTACCACTGTGGTAGTGTTTATGCCATCCAGGAATAAAACAGCAGACTTCTTTTGGGGAGGAAGGGGAGTGAGATTAATGTCTTTTTGTGATATAAGCTAATATCGGATTGAATAATAAACCTGTACTAACAATAACTTGATCGGGTTCCAGCAGAACAGCTCAGTTAATGGAGAATGAGCTTCCCTGACTATTTTTAAAGATGAATATATGGATTCATAATATATGGGTTCAAACTGGTACTTGTTTCTGTCTGAGAAGCTTGAAGCATGAGTAGTGGACTTGGGATCTTCTGTGCTGGCACACCCTATCTCAAGGCCAGATGTCTCTTCTTGCTCCAGGTCCCTTGTCCAGGTTCAATCCACAGGCATGAAGAGAATTTTTTCAAGAGGTGAGAGTTAGCCACCAGTCCAGAAGCAACTAAGGTTGGAGGCTATGGCATTGGTACAGAAGATATAAATCCCTAACAGTTGCCCAGGGGGCTTTTTTTCATTTCAACTTCTCCATCTCTCCACACTCTTCTGTGAAGTGCCTTCAAAGAAGGAAGACAAGAAGACGTTTTCATGATTGCTATCACTCTGGTGAGGTATTTTTTGAAATAAGAAATCTTTTCATCATGTTTTTGTATAATTTTCTACACAACTACAACAGTTCAGGAGCCAAAAAGTGGCACCATTTTGTTAGCTTTGCTTTCCCTAGTGGGAAATATCCACTAGGTTAAAATTAGAGTCAAATGACAAGGTCAGCCTATCTGAATGAAGCTTTCATGGGTTATCTTTGTGCCTATCAGCATGAACATTTAAATCTCTAGCTTTGAATCATATAGTCTACATTTCTTTACTTCTTTAGCTCTCATGACTGGAACGTGGCCATGGATGGCTTTAGGGTTTTCAGGAAGGCTGGGCCAGGAAGGTGAGGTGGAGTTCTTTATGTGAGAGAGCACCTGGAATGTATAGAGCTCAGCATAGGGGAGGACAAAGCGGGAATGGAGAGCCTGTGGGTGAGGATTCAAGGGCAGGCCAACAGGGGTGACACTGTCATGGGAGTTTACTACGGGCCTCCTGACCAGGGACAGGAAGGGCATGAGGCCTTCTACAGGCAGCTGCAAAAAGCCTCCCGATCACAGGCCCTGGTCCTTATGGGGGAATTCAACCACCCTGATGTCTGCTGGGATCACCACACAGCTCGGAACAGGCAGCCCAGGAGGTTCCTGCAGAACATTGCAGATAACGTCTTGGTGCAGGTGGTTGATGAGCCAGCAAGGGGAGGGGAGCTGCTAGACCTGCTGCTAACGAACAGAGAGGGTCTCGCGGGAAATGTGAGGGTTGGGGGCAGTCTTGGCTGCAGTGACCACAAGATCTTGGAATTCACCATCCTGAGTGGAAGAAGCTGGACAAGGAGTAGGATTCCAACCCTGGACTTCAAGAGAGCTAACTTTGACCTCTTCAGGGAGCCCATTGGAGGAATTCCCTGGGCCAGGGTCCTAGAAGGAGAGGGGGTCCAGGAGAGTTGGCTAATATTCAAACACCACTTTCTCCAAGCTCAGGATTGGTACATTCCCACATGCAAGAGGTACAGGAGATCTGCGTGGATGGGCAAGGAGCTGTTGGGTAAACTTAATGAGAAAAAGAGCACATACATAATGTGGAAGAAAGGCCAGGCCACATGGGAAGAATATAGGAACACTGTTAGAGAATACTGGGATGAAACGAGGAAAACCAAAGCCTGTTTGGAATTAGAGAGAGATGTCAGGGACAACAGGAAGGGCTTCTACAAATACATCAGCAGCAGACTAGGGAAAATGTTAGCCCACTGCTGAATGGGGAGGGTGCCTTGGTGACGGAGGATGCAGAGAAGGCAGAGTTACTAAATGCCTCCTTTGCTTCTGTCTTTATTGCTAAGACAAGTCCCCATGAACTACAGAGCCTGTACACAAGACAGATAAGCAGGAGAGAGGAGGACTTTCCACTGGTTGAGGAGGATTGGGTTAGGGATTATTAGGCAAACTGGACATCCATAAATCTATGGGCCCATATGGGATGCACTGAAGAGTGCTGAGGGAACTGTTAGGGGTAAGTGCTCAGCCGCTCTCCATCATCTTTGAACAGTCATGGAGGGTGGGGGAAGTGCCTGAGGACTGGAAGAAACCAACGTTGCTCCAGTCTTCAAAAAGTACAAGAGGGAGGAGCTGGGAAACTACAGGCCAGTCAGCCTCACTTCCATCCCTGGAAAGATGATGGAGCAGCTCATCCTAGAGATCATCTCTAGGCATGTCAAGGAAAAGCAGGTGATCAGAAATAGTCAGCATGGATTTACCAATAGAAAGTCGTGTTTGACGAATATAATAACTTTCTGTGATGGGGTGGCTGGCTGGCTGGACGATGGGAGAGCCATGGATGTTGTCTACCTTGACTTCAGCAAGGCTTTTGGCACAGTCTCCCATAACATCCTAATAGGAAAGCTCCAGAAGTGTGGATTGAATGAGGACAGTGAAATGGATTGAGAACTGGCTGGATGGCAGGGCTGAGAGGGTCATGACAAATGGGGCTGAGTCTAGTTGGAGGCCTGTGGCCAGTGGTGTCTCCCAGGGGTCAGTACTGGGCCCAGTGCTGTTCACCTTGTTCATCAATGACTTGGACGAGGGCACAGAGGGCACCCTGAGCAAGTTTGCAGATGATACCAAACTGGGTGGAGTGGCTGACACTCCAGAGGGCTGTGCTGCCATTCAGAGGGACCTAGACAGGATGGAGAGTTGGGCAGAGAGGAACCTCATGAAGTTCAACAAGGACAAGTGCAGGGCCCTGCACCTGTGGAGGAATAACCCCAGGCACCAGGACAGATTAGGGGTTGACCTGCTGGAAAGCAGCTCCACAGAGAGGGATTTGGGAGTCCTGGTTGACAACAAGTTATCCATGAGGCAGCAATGTGCCCTCATGGCCAAGAAGGCCAATGGGCTCCTGGCCTGCATGAGGAAGAGTGTTGCCAGCAGGGCAAGGGAGGGGATCCTGCCCCTCTGCTCAGCTCTGGTGAGGCCGCACCTGGAGTACTGGGTGCAGTTCTGGGCTCCCCAGGACAAGAGGGACGTGAAGCTTCTAGGGATGGTCCAGCGTAGAGTGACAAAGAAGATGAAGGGACTGGAGCCTCTATCGTATGAGGAAAGACTGAGTGAGCTGGGCCTGTTTAGCCCGGAGAAGAGAAGATTGAGAGGAGATGTGATCAACATGTACAAGTACCTGAGGGGAGAATGTAGGGAGGATGGGGTCAAACTCTTCTTGGTGGTGGCCAGTGCCAGGACAAGGGGTAATGGGTGCAAGTTGAAACACAGGAAGTTCCATGTGAGGAAGAACTTCTTTCCTGTGCGGGTGACAGAGCCCTGGAAGAGGCTGCCCAGAGAGGCTGTGCAGGCTCCTTCTCTGGAGATCTTCCCAACCCGCCTGGCTGCCACCCTGTGCCCCATGCTCTGGGTGTCCCTGCTGGAGCAGGGGGTTGGACTAGATTATCTCTAGAGGTCCCTTCCAACATTAACCATTCTTTGATTCTGTGATTCTTTTCCTGTATCTCTCACACTACCATTCAACACTTCAGCTGACCTAAAATGTAGCAGGTCTGTGGTCCTATGCCATTTTATACATGCTGAGGAATTGGCCCACTGTGTCCTGTTGATTTATGATGCTGTAGCACTTGAGGTTTTCAGTGAGTCAAAAATAAACATCAGTAATTTATCACATGTGTTCACAACTATTGTGTGCACCTAAAAGACCTTCAGCATCTCCTTGTGCGAGTCAGCTGTATAAAAATATTGCATTTTATACCATACGACACTTTCACATTACTCCACATCACCTTCCTTAGAGTATCTCTGAACAATGGCAACATGAAAATAAACAGCATGCTTTTTCTCTGCTGACTCAAACAGGGTTTTTATTAGTAGTAGTATTTTTAGGGGTCAGATGTACAGTCAAGACACCTCAAAACCTTCTTGATAGCTGTAGTGGACCAAAATCATGCATTTTACTAGAATTTCTTATACTCACTTGGAAGGTTAAGCTACAGAGTTCATTCAAATATTCACTCTGGATTAACTCCAAATCCTGCTGACCTCTCTTTTAAGGGCTGGGCTGCAGCTGCAAACAGAATGTGCATCTGCAGAGCCCTCTCTGAAAATAGTTGTCTTTGTTGTGACTAAGATATTTAGACCTTTTTTCAGTAGCACCCTTATTTGATTGACTGATGTGCCTGCGAGTTATTTTTGAATCTGGGTTATTTCTATTTCTGCTGTAAGATTCTAGATGCTGTGTAATTGCTAAGCCCACTCTTTTATTTGATAATGCTTTTTAATCTAAAATTGGGAGCAAAGTGTTTTGTTGTGCAAGGTCTGTATTTGTGTCAGAAACATTGATGGCCACAACCAGACTATGGGCGTCTTCCTTGTGTATTAAATTATATTGCTCAGAAGCATAACAAGTCAACATCATTCCCTCCTGCACTGTCACTTAGAGATTTTTTTAGGTCCCTTTCTCCCTTCCTGTTAGAAAAATATAAGGCTGTTAGTAATTCTTTCTATGTCAAGCTCACAGAAGGAAAAAGGAAAGATATGAGCAAATAAATTTGCCTGAGGATATTGTGCATTGATTGCTTGATCAGCTCTAGTAAAATTACATAGATATTCCGCTTTTTAATTAGAAATGGCTGACATGCATAATTCAAGAATAATATATACAATTAATTATAATATTAATTTAATAATTTGAAAAGCATATAAAAATCACCATGTTTTGGTAAATATATGGATTTTCAAAATACTGTGTGAAAGTACTTGAAGAAAAGTTGATAATCAAAGATCTGTTATTTGAGAAACATGGATGGTGGTTTATGTGTGCACCTGTTTGTGATAATGGTTCTTAAAAAATTTAGGGATGATTATAAAGCCAATTTGACTGGATCTGCTTTAATTTGAAGAGAAAAGATAGAATGGTTAGCCTAAAAAGTTATCTTCAACTGCCTAAGCTGACTAATCAAAATAATGTGCTACATGACTGCGAAATTTGGAAAAAGTCAAAATAAACCCTCTGAATTTATACACACAATTTTTTCTGGCACTCAAAACATATCTCAGATAATCTACGTTTCACTCAGACACAGGTGTTGTGTTAATAATTACTATATCACACAGATCATTTGGAACCAAGACTGACTCAACTTTTAACAAGCAATCTGTGTTTTACATGTCACAATTTTATAGTATGTGGTGTCTTTTATATTCCACCTTCTCTACATTCTTCTTGCAAGTAGTAGCAAACATCCATCAAGAGTAAAGTTTAGCATTTGATATTGCATACACTGAGTTTATGTTGGAGTTTTCAGCTGTTGCTATAGAAACAGATGTTAGGATGTGTTATAAGGCTTTGAAAAAAGAAAGATTTTCTTCACATAGATTCCATTGGGAGCAGGTAGAGTTTGGCAACCACATTTTCAAAGCTCCCATCTACACTGAGCCTGCCACAGCCACACGGATGTGGTGAGACACTTGCTGTAACCATCCTTGCAAGCTCCAGTAGCTTTTGTGACACACTCACCCCAACAGCTTAACTATGGAGGCAAACATGAGAGCTACAAGAGGGACAGTTTCATGAACTATATTGAGCACAACGGTCAGCATGAGTATTTTTTCATTACCTTTCTTGATTTTTTTTTTTTTTTTCTAAGAGGGTAATTCTGGTAGATGCATTAAATCTCCATTTGGACTATAGCAGTCCTTTCTTTTCATTTTAATTAATGACACTGGATTCGTCATAGTGAACTTGCAGTAATACCCAAACGTTTGCAAGAGAAATGAGGTCTTCATGTGAAGCTCTGTTCAAATTAATCATGGTTTCCTGCTCCAAATATCTTGCAGCATAGTATGACGAAGCAAGCAGGACCAGGATACATAAACATAACAATAGGCACATATCCTGTTATTTCCTTTGCTCAAGAAAAGTCACTCAGAAAATCGGTCAGATGAAAATACAGTAAGCAGAAATTTCAATTTCAAATAAGTAGAAATTCCTTTTTGTTTTGTAAATATATGCTCTAGGCTATGTGCAGTTAGAGAAGATATTAGAGGTTTGTTTGTTTCTCAAAACATATATGTGCCTTAACTATGTCCAGTAATGTCTCAAACAAACTATTTTGAGTTGGCTTATTTCTTTTGGGCAGCGCAGTTCTGTGATGGGATCTGAAGCATGCAGTAAATGACTATACAAAGCTTCATTCATGAAGCAGCAACTAACTCTTTAAGCCTAAGGTACTTCTCTCCAATTAAGGAAACTATACTTCTTAATATGAACTACATCACAGGTCCCACTATAGTGTGTAACAGATCAACATAGCACACAGTAATTACAACCTGGTTTAAATGATGACAAGAGGTTATAGGATCTATTTCAGAAAATAGGAAATCATTATAAGATATTCTTTTATTTTTTGAGGACTTCTTTTTCCAGCAGTATAAGATGTTTATGTTACCATATTTTGCTGTGGTCTTACTTCACAGATTTTCATACCATTTAATGATCAAAAAGAAAACTGGCTTTTATCAACTTATAAATTTAAACGTATCCCAAAGAAAATGCAGACAAGCAACACCAGTATAGTAATTATCTAAAAAAGAAAGAAAAGAAAGAAAAGAAAGAAAAGAAAGAAAAGAAAGAAAAGAAAGAAAGAAAGAAAGAAAGAAAGAAAGAAAGAAAGAAAGAAAGANAAGAAAGAAAGAAAGAAAGAAAGAAAGAAAGAAAGAAAGAAAGAAAGAAAGAAAGAAAGAAAGAAAGAAAGAAAGAAAGAAAGAAAGAAAGAAAGGAAGGAAGGAAGGAAAGGAAAGAAAAAGAAAATAGAAATACGACTTTTTAAAATTCCTTGTACCCTCCTAGGAACAAAAATAGCTTTCATACAAATCTGTGAGTTAAGTAATAAAATCTCATGGAGTGGGGGTTCAGCACTTGTTCTGCAGTGAAACAGACTCTACTGAATTGGAACTTGGTGAAAAACGTACTCATCAAGAGCGAAGGAGATTAGAAGCATCTTTCACATTGACCAAGCCTGCCTACATCCAGCCATAAGAAATGTTTCAGTAGCAGAGTCTGACCATAATAAGTATTTTTGCAGGCTTAATGCCAAACCTGAAACAGAACTCTGTAGGATTTTGTCCAATCTCTTAATTTAAAAATGCAGTGTTCATTTAAAAATATATTTTTAGCTGTAGCAACACAGCTTCGTTGCACTGTTCTTTTTACTTTCCTGAATGTTTGATAAACTTCCAGGTTAATTAAAATAATATTACAGAAGCATCAAGTGACCATAAATCTCCCACCAGCTCCCTACTAAAACTTGCTTTAGTGTGTGTAGGTCTTCTACTTTGTAAAGTATCAAAAAGTCATTTATTGGTTAAAGATGAATGATCCTGTTACGCCACTGTCCTTCCAGTAGATGTCGTGGTCTTTAGCCTCTGGGAGAGTGCTGCTGAGACCCTGGCAGCACTGTGGACCCAAGAGTATGGACCAAATACTGACTCCACATTCCCCCTATTCACTTTCACTCTTGTATTTCCCCTGAAAGACTAATCATTATAGAAAGCCAGATCTTCCTAAGGAAAGCCTGGGGAGCTGGACTTGTTCAGTCTGGAGCAGAGACAGCTTCAGCAGCACCTACAGCAGCCCCCAGTCATGGAGGGGTGGTCACTGAGGAGACAATGGTGCAGGGTGGAGGACAAGAGGTTATAGCACAAGCCAAACAGGAGAGGTTCAGACTGGGAATAAGTAGAATTAGAAGTAGATTACTTTAAATCTCCTTAACTATTATTTCATTTTATACTGGGAAGACATGTAACTGAGAACTTTAAGGACAAAATTTGCTAATTAGAATGAGCGTAGAGCTTATTGTCTCATCCTATGGAAAAATCCTCAGAAAATTGAAAAATATCACTAGAAATGAAAGGTTCTTTGAGTTCTATTTGTGGAACTGTTCCCTGGTGTAGCTGCCTGTGACACCTAGCACACCCCTTAGGCATTTTTAAGTTAGGCAGTCAAGATACCCCAACCCCTTTCATTTCTACAGTAACCACAGTGTTATTAACAGAGGATTGTCACCTACACACTTTGGAAGGTCTGGCTGCCCTGCGCCACCATGCTAATGCATCTTGGATGACAAAGATGTTGTTGTACAATCATTTAAACTGACTTAGGTCAGCCCTGCTGTGGTGCCCTCTATTCACATCTATGTTTCTTTTGCTTTTGGTGGATTTATTCTCTGCTGGTTGAGTCAAATCCAGTCAGGAGCTGCTAAGCACCAAGACATGGTAAAGGACTTGATTGGATCATAAAGCCAGACGTGCAATCACATTAAAGTGAAAAAAACTGAGATGTCTGGATTCCACAGCAACACAAAATTTGATGATCATAAACTGCCATTAAGCCACACTGTGCCTCACACCGGCAGGTTACATGGTGCCACAGACATGGGGCAAAGCAACCGGAACATACACGTGCACCTGGTCCTACAGAAGCAGCCTCTGTAAAGCTGCATTTGCCATACTCATCCTGTTTCAGTAGGAGATGTCAATCATACAAAGGTACTATTTAGTGTTCTGCCAATAAACCTGGAAGATAATTTGAAAATCTGATGAGTCAATAGCTCATATCATCCCCATTTATGGAATTGGTCTGTTTATAGGTCACTAGTACCAGTCACCAGCACTACTACTTGGATTCTTGTCTCTTTTGAGGACTTGCTGTTCTGGCCCTTTCCAGCTTGTGACAGCATCATCGACTACTGTGCAAAGACAATACAAATTACACTGAAAAAGCAAAATGGTTATGCAACATCCTGCATTAATGTTGCTTTTTCTTTTTCTCTGTATGGATAGGAATAACTGCACACAATGCCTTTCAGATGATAAAAATAAAAGAAAACAGAAAACAAACAAACAAAACACAGGTTAGTGGCTGCCTTTCCAAGACACTGAACTTATTTATAAGAAAAGTGGTAGATTTGGGGTAAGGAAATGAAGGCAGACTGTGATTCTTAGCCAAGCAATGATGCATAAACAGCTTACTTAATGTAAGTTTTGCTATGAGACTGCACAGCAAAGCCAGTAAGTGGCAGGCATAGATGAACACTTAAGAAACAAAGATCCTCCCTCATCCTGATGTTCTGCATCATGAATGCTGAAAGAAAACAAAAGACCTCTAAATACTACGTATGGTAGAGTGCCTTAGATTAAAGTTTTCTCTTTTCTGAGATCATCGCTATGGAGTCAGATTGTCTTCTTTAGTTTCTACCATTAGTAGTGGTAGAAACCACTACCAATGGTAGTATTCTACCATTATAAAAGATGACGTTTTGTATAATGCTGCAATAGCAGCTAAAATGAAATTATTCCATTGCGTCAATGTTTTCCTATCCTTACATTTACAAGAAGCTAAAAATTAATTGATCTTAGTGAAAAAATATTTAAAAGGAGAAATTTTAATGACAGAAAAGCAGATCCATTCACATTATGCAACTACACTGGTGTCAGTGTAAGGCTACACTTACATTTAGGCAACCTCTGTGCCTCTGACTTCCAAATAAAAGAGAAACACTCTTTACCTGTGAAAGACCTGCTTTGGTCCATACTGTGGTTTGGAGTAGGCCAAAAACAATGAGGGAAACAGTTGATTAGGCTCAGTAATCAACAGTTTGCTACTGCATCAAAAAGGACTCTGAGGAATAAGCTGTTCCTAATCCCTGAGGACTGACTGTGTCATCCTCCATCTTCCCAAGTCAAATTTCAGAGATTCTTTTACAAAATTCTCCTTTCAAAACAATGCATTCCTGTGCCACATGCTCTAGGAGATCCTGCATGTGCAGGGGGGCTGGACTAGATGATCTCTAAAGGTCTCTTCCAACCTTAATGATTCTCTGATTCTATGATTTGATGGCTTAGAGTTTTATCACTATTTATCACTGTGAAAGCACTAATTATGGCTAGAGGAGACTAGTGCAAATGTATTTAACGTAGACACTTAAATTACACTTGTGTTCTGAGCTCCTGGTGAAGCAGTCCTACAGGGTGTAGAAAGACAAGGGTCCTTGAAAGCCTCCAGAGGGAAAACCTGCTTGCAGAGTCAAATGCCTAGCACAGGTTTGTTAATTAATTAAAACATAGATGCAAAAGAAGCGATGGCATTAGTTGGCCTACAACTCATCCCATGTTTCATACCCAGTGACCTGGAAGCATGTTTATTTTTGGCTTTAACATCCTAGAACTCTACAATTCAGTTCCTCTTAACAATGTGAAGAATGGCTTTTGCTGTCCTTCCAAATGAGTTTGTGCTTTTACTACCTTGGTCAAGTTTAGTAGGGGCTGAGTCCAACTGAATTATACCTGATTTTATATTGAAAGACTGTTAGAAAAAAATGCAGAATAAGAGAGGCTATTTGCTGATACCAATGATCAGTTCTTATTCCTATTGGCATATTCAGACTATTCTCTGTAGTAGAACAATACTGAAATGCTTCTGACTGAGGAAACAAACACAGGCCAAGTACCTAGCACACTGGTTCCGTAACTTGATTTTTTCTGTTGCAAATATCTTTCTGTTTATCAATCTAGTTGAAATACAAGGGTGCAGATGTCCCTGCTCACTTCAACAACACTCAGCATGCAGCTCCCAAGGGGGTGCAGTGCTATTCATAGCTTGCCATGCCATTCACTGCACAGAATCCTAACGATGATGCATTGATTGCACAGAGGAAAACTGACAATTTAAGGCAAAACCACAGACACAGACAGACTCATAGACATATGTGGGTGGCAGTGGCATGGACAGAAACAGGCTTTCCAGCATATAAAGCTGGTGACAGACTTCAAAGGCTCAGTCTCTCACTGAATCATCAATAACACTGCAGATACTGAAGACTTTATTTAGCTGTTTTGGTGATGACAGAATTAGCTCTTGCTTGATAACCGTCTAAGATGTTAAACCTGTCCTGTGTAGTATTTGTGCATTCTAAAGACATTTAATTGTGTGTGTGTGTGCGTGTGTGTGTGTGCTTCTATGTGTTTCTCTCCAGAATATCTCTATGGCTGTTGAAAGCTGACTACTGGTTCTTAGCTGTGGATTCAAAAGTGCTGTTAGGCACAGTCTTTAGCCAGCAACATTGCTGAACTGTTCTCACTAAAAGCTTGTTCTCTAAGGGGGAATTCCTCATGGATGTTCCCAGAGACCATAAGAAACACATATGCTTCTACTGTCCCTTAAAGAATGCATTATAATTCCTCATGACCCAGTCTATCTCTGCTTGTTACGTGCAGGGAGCAACCAGGTCTTTTTCACGCCACTTACTGTGACTTGAAGTACCTCAAAAACCAAGGACATGACCTGTAGCCTTGTGTGTCCTGTTGCTGCTTTCAAGGACTGTCCCTTGGTAACGCGCACAACAACTCAACATAACCAGGCCCTGCACAGAAAACAAGGATGATGTTATTTTCCTGACATATATGCTACAAATGGCAGCCACTCGTCTTGTTCACAGAGCATTTGGAAAGATTTCTCTTGTGACACTGCTCCTTGCCATGCAAGAACTCTTATTCTGACTGTAAAACCTTAACAATTTGGAGATGTTTCCTTTATTCACATGTTTCCTTTGAGAGGTTTTATATCTTTCTCTCATTGGCTAATTAAGTTAAATGCCATGTTGCTATTGTGGAAGTTTTTCTCTCTCTTTCTTTCTATAAACAGTATCCCAGCTTCTACAGCTTCCAAAAATTGCATCCTCCACCACAGCCATCACTTGACTGCATTTTATGCTCTTCGAACTGGGATGAATTTTCTTTTGAACTTTGAATAAGACAAAAGCTACCATCTAGTACTTTCTTTCCAATAATCTCATAGTGTTCTGTGTCAATTCTATGGTGTGCAGGGGTGCAAGGCTAGACTGTGACATTTGGGGGTGCAGAGCAGTAGACCTGTCCTCTACATCCATACCTGGTTTACCTGAATCCTAGGATAAACAGGATTTAGATAGTCTGCCCTGATGTGTGGGATTATGGTGTACACAGACTGCACTGGACGGGAGCACTATCATTAGCACTCACTGTACTGCCCAGAAACATTCACTGGTGGAATGAACAAGGAGCAGTTTATTTCCTTCCTTGCCTTAAGGATAGTAGATAACAAGAGATGAATTGTGTGTTGGAAATATGTCACCAAATTAATGCAGAAATATCTGCTCAGCTGCTAAAGGAAAGTATAAAAAGTATAAAGTAAAGTAAAAAGAAAGTAAAAAGTATAAAGGAAAGTTCAGTATAAGTGTTTCAAACATAACTGACTCAGAGTCTCTCTCTTGTACCTGAAATGGTCTCTATTATAGTCTGGCTGCTCAAATTCCTCAAACATAGTGGAAGAGAAACGAAAATGAGATGGAGGGAAGACAGGAAAGGAGGAAGGAAGGAAGAAAGAAAATAAATAAGGAAGGGAAGGAGGGAGAGAGGGAGACTGGTATGGGAACATGTATGAAGAGAATGAATCTCAAAGATGTTTAGAGAATTAAAAAGAAGTTATAGCAATAAAATATAGCAAATTTCCTTTCCTAACTTTAATTATATGCATACAAGTGTCAGAGTGTTAGAATCTACATAGACTAGGATTAAGAAATATAATTATTTTCTGCTCAGCCATGCAGATGGAAGGTGATACTCTGTGTCACATGGGGTTCCAGATATACATTCAAAGGATCTATGAAAGTAAACAGGACCATAAATTGAAGTTGTGCTGTTACTTAGGAAACTAAGACATGAAAGTAGAAGTTTGAAACGTGCACATTTCACTACAAACATTTTTTTTCCCTGAACCATAGTTTAAGTCTAAACACACAGTGTGTTTTGGGTTCAATATGTCTTTTAATTTTTCTCACTGTTCGGAGTAGCAAGTTCTGTTAACAAATGAATTTAGAGGAGACAATCCCAAGGAAATGAGATAAATAATCTTCAAATGGAACAACTAAAAATTAATGCTAGCATAGTCAGAGATCTATATCATACAGCTCTAGTTGTATCATATCTTCCTTTTCATTACAGAGAAATCAGAATTACAATACACCCCCTTTGCCAAAGTTTTTACCTGCCCAGAGGTTACTTTCTGAAAAAAAAATCTCATGTAAGTATGCACAAATTCTTGTTTGGACAATTTCATGCCATTCTTATATGTCTTTTATCTTATATATCTTTTATCTCTGATACTATTGCAGTGGTTTGGACACCGGGGAAATGTATGGACCCCTTCTGAATTATGGCGGTTTTCGCATTACATGCTTTACCCTTTGTACACTTTAAAAGACGAGTAGCAATCCTCAGAATTTCTTAATAGATCCTTCTAACTCCTTCCTGTCAAATATTTCTCTAGCTGTTTTTTTGTTTATGACTTCCCTCCACCACGTGAAAGGTAATTAAATGCAGTTTATAACATTTATTTGTCTTTTGTAAGATTTGGTTATTATCCTTTCTTCTTTTCAGTATCTAATCTTGCCCATCACGTCAACTCTGATAGCATCAGCTATCCACCACCTGTGTAGGGTCTTTTGTTCTCTATAGGGTCTCAGCTACCTACCCTTATTTTCCCATATTTGCTACTCTTTCTTTACTGACCAAGTAAATTTGTGATTTCTGTATGTGGTTGTTCTACTCGGTTTTGCTTCATTATGCTTTTTGCTTTGCTTCTTGGCATCAACACTGACTTCCTTACAGTGATATATGCCTATATGCCTCCAGACTTGTCCCACCTCTGCTATGATCCTGCATAGCTACTGTATCAACTATTCTCTGTATCTTCTGAAAACACCTTTTAAATTCTGGATAACTTTATTTTATCAGTTACTGCTTTCAGAGCTTTTTTTCTCTGTTATCCAGTCCTCAGGAACTGCTTTCTCTACTTCAGTAAATCTATACTTCATGCTACAGCCTACCTAAATATATTTCTGTCCTAGATGAATTCCTCCGCTCCCCTAGGAAACCTGCAGGAATGAATGGTCAGCTTTCCACATCATTTAACCAAAGCAGCAAGTATTTCCTTTATCTTGATTGTAACAGGAGTCCGAAGCTCTAACCCAAGTTTGTACCATCAATTCCTTTCCTCAGCAATACCCGGGAAGCAGCTGGCCAATTCTAAGCGGAAAATGTGCAAGATACAGTCAGCAACTTATACACAAGCCTTTGGGAAAAGCAGTTCAAAAATAACTCAGCCTATCTCTACAGTCTTCTCCTTAGACCTATCACACAATGAAACATTCAGGGCTATCTCAGATTTTTACCAAGCACAATATCAAAGCCCATAAACCAGAGATGGAAACTGGAGATAAAGAGTTCGGTTCAGAGAAAAGTCATTATGCAATCAACCTGATAGACCAGAAATTAAAATGAAGATATTATTCACTTCAGTGCCCAAAATATGAGGAAGAACAAGATAGGTATTTCCTCAAATTATCAGAAATGATGAAAGACATCAGCTAAGGATGAGGAAAATTCAAGCTTAGCACTTTGAGAGACCACACAGGTAGCTCTGTATAGTAAACTACCACTTCGTCAGAAACAGCCAACAATGACAGAGGAACACAAGGCTTATACACTGAAAATAGTGAATAAAATCCTTATGTCGTTGAAGACAAATGGGAATTTTGTCTATAGAGTTAAGATTTGGCAAAATATGTATAGTCACTTGCCAGGAAAACTCTGACTTCTTTGAGTATATACTGTTCTAGCTCTTTCTTACTCCAGACAGATAATGAAGTGTGATTGAAATTATCATACTTCATGTATGGAAATGTAAGGAAAGCTAGGTCATTCTGAGGACCAGCTCATGAAGAAATTTGATAAAATTATCCTTCAACTGCAAGAAACACTGATTAAATTCAATTTAATTTTCTGAATGCAACTGTTTTACTCTAAATAGTATTTTCATTCTTACGCTACTTCTAATATCAGTGCAATCCAGTTCAATGAATAACCATGACAAACTGCAAAATCTGTGGGTTTATTTTCCCTCTTCTCCATGTCCCCATGTCCCTTTCATAAAACTGATCAATGTGACTGCAGCTTCCTCTGCCTTCCTGTTAGAAAACCATGCAAGAGCAGATGCATGAAATGGAGCTCAGCCCAAAGCAGTGCTAACAATGCATGGATGTAAGACATTCAAAAATGCATTCACATCATATATTTTAAGTTTATTCTTTGCTAGCATACGATCTGGATGTGAAGGATGCTCCTAACCAGTACATCTGGAAGAGTTTCAGTCCAGGTGAGCATATTATCACCACTTAAAGGGCCTTGAGATCAGGTATAATTAAAAAATATGTGATTATTTTGGCAATCTCCATAAAACTTAGGAAATCTGGTTGCTATTATATAGTTATCATGCCTTTTAGCAGTGCTGTGTGGAATCCACTATTTGCTGAAAGCACTTGTTACTTGGGTTCACCAGATCAGGCAGATAAATTATTACCCTGACAACTTTGTTGTTAGTCAAAAGGACAATGTTGATAAAGCAATACTTTTAAGAGATTAACGGGAGGGAAGAATAAAAACAAAGGAAAAAGAAGAAGGCTCAGAGAGCCATAAACTAAACTTTGGATAGGAGACAAAAAGATGTGACTATTCCAATAGTAAGGCAGGTTTAACTACCAAACCATCCTAAATTAGAGGAAGCCACTTGAGTCTGAGAGGCACCTAACATTGTAAAGACAATCTGTATACTGAAGTAGCAGCTTCTTAGTTACCATGGAAGATTTTAACCATTTTACAGAATGGTCTGAGGCAAGAAATGATGTATAGGGTACATGATGTTATCATCTTACAAAGGAAGAGTGCCCTGCTCTCAACCATGCTATGTGCTCCCTGATCCACCTGTTATCTGTCTCTGAAGAGGTCATTTGTGAGCCCAGATCACCCACAGGACTGAAATCTTGGAAGGGTACAAGCTAAAGCTGCTGAGAGATGAAGAGACAGAGGAAAAGGTCAGATACTAGTTCTCCTATTGACCCGGGACAGCTGATTTGGATGCCCCCCGTAGCCACTAAGGGGTAGCAGACAAGGATCTTGTGTTCAAGAAAAGTGACAAGAGGTCAAGGGAATAAATGACACAGCAGTTCACTTAACACTGAAGGTGTTTAAGACCACACAGGCCCAATGTATTAGGATGCAACATCCCAGCTTGATGAGTATTTAGCTAAGTGATGGCATAGGTTTAAATTTCAGTCAACATTACTTAAGCATGTGTTTAAGTACTTTCCCAAATAGGGTTTAAACAATTATTTTTAAAATAAATGGGGAATTTACTAAATGCACCCACTTCTCAGAAGAATACACTGGGCGCTTCAATATTTTATCTTGACAAGAAAAATATCTGAGAGAGAAATGATTGGTCAACATCTGTGTATGTTCACTTTGTGTATTACTAAGTAACAGCCAGATCAATGTTGCAGTGCAGTGCTAATGTCTGGAATTCACATTAAAGCAGAGTGTCAGGAAGCCTGGAGTTGGAGTAGTATTGATGGTAAACGGATGTAGGTCATTTGGACCAGAAGACTCACATTCAGCAAGCCAGTAGAGCTAACAGAAATCAATAAGGGGACAATAAAAAAACTGCAAGAAAGGAAGAAAAGAAAAGAAAAGAAAAGAAAAGAAAAGAAAAGAAAAGAAAAGAAAAGGAAAGGAAAGGAAAGGAAAGGAAAGGAAAGGAAAGGAAAGGA
>VZSV01000057.1:1498438-1549853 GCA_013398735.1 Nothocercus julius
GGAAGGGGGTGCATAGTGAAGTATGGATACTAAAAGTAAGTTTCATTTTTCTTACTTAACCTCATAATAGTTAGGACTCTTTTAGGCTTGACAGAAAGGAAAGCTCTGACTACAGATGGATTTCCCTTTCTTCAAGAACTCATAAAATATGAATCACATTCTGTCTCAAAACTTTGTCCCTTCATGCATCCTCCTAATCATTCTATTCCTTTAGAAATGCCTTCCAAACTATGCATAAATTTTTGATAATATCTGTTCAGATTGGATGAAGTGGCACTAGAGTTCTGCTAGAGGGAGACATCGCCTACACAGGTGCTATCACATCTCTGTATCACATAAAAAACCTGGCTATGTTTTGACACCTGTATTTATAAACTTCCTGGTTTCACCCTCCACACTGAGTACTTGTTAAGTGAAAGTTTTTAAGTGAAATATTCTCAGACCCTGACTTAAACTGAATCTCATTGTTCTGTATTCTTCTACTGTGTCCAATTCCCAAGTCCCTTTAAATAGTTTTTATTTTAACTGCACACAAATCCTTCTAATTTAGAATTAGGAAACAGAATTATTTCACGTGTTCTTTACTCCTCTTCCAGATTCCATAAAGGGTCCTTTCCAGTACCATGTACTGCTGTTTATCTTCACTTCTAATGAAGATCTTTTCATAAAATTTTCAACAGAGGTTACTTTTTCTATGCGGAGGTATGACAGATGCTTTACCAAAGCCACCATCTAATATAGCTTTACCACCTCATAATTTTGCTTCTGTTGGAAAAGGAAGGAAGAGTTTGGCTTGACTCATGAGATGTATTTCTTTTGAATCTATTTTGCTCATTGTATTTATTGAGGCTCTCCTCAAGATACTGAACTACGAGCTTTCTCTTTTTCTACAGTTCCCTGGAAACTTTGCCACATAGAGTTTACATATAAGGTCATGTGAACTACATCAGCTCACCCAGTAGTCCCAATATTGTTCACTCATTTTGCATGTCATAAACACTAACTTTTCATGTATTTGAAATTTGAAGATACCATGTCTCCTTATTTTCTCTACAGAGCACCTAGAGCAGCCTAGACTACAGATTTAATTTTAAATTAGCTAAAGTTAAATGAAATGCATTCCAACATGAAAAATAAGCTATAATATAATACAACACAACACAACACAATACAATATAGCACTATAGCATTAGTTCATCTGAAGTATGATAAAGCAAGTATATGGTACAATACAGGGAGATGTGCTATATTACTGTAGCACAGTCATAAGCCTGAACTAAACACAGAGTGAACTTTGCTTATTTAGCTCCACACAAAATCTACTAATGCAGTGAGATGTGAAGAGAGATAGCATTACCTACAACAAGCTGGAATCCAGGTGGTCATGGTAGTCCAAGTGCATCGAAGTTAGCTGCACCAGGGCTGTAGCTGCCCCATTCCAATTTTCCTTGTGGGACATCACAGAGCACACTAACTGCACCATGACTTTCTTTAGTGTCAAAAGCACAAAAGTACTTCTAAGATATGACTACATTGACAAGTCATGAATACCAGTAAGAGAGGACCTGTAGAGCAAAACGGTTGTTGAAGACACAAATGCAACATCATAGTGACTTTACTTCAGATCATTTCGAGTCTGATGTCATGGACAAAACACCCAATTGCAGCTGAAGCACATACTGTTTTAGTTTCACCCAATCAAGCCAAGTTTGTGGATTTCAAAACTGCCCCTCAATACGAAGCAAAGCATGGCAAAAGGGATAGAGCGATGATTAGGGACAAGAAGGGTCTCTTCGAAAGCTCAATTCTCTTCAGAGCTAAAATGCTGCACATACCCTTTGTGTACAACAAGGAGTTAATAGGAAGCAATTAGTGCTCTATGAGAGCAATCCAGTCTGGGGGGCAGCTCTTCATGCATGTGCACGATATACTGGTGTGAATGAGGGAATGGAGCCCACCATTACTGAAAAAGCAACCAAAATGAATGCAAAAAAAAAAAAAAAAAAAAAAAAAAAAAAAAAAAAAAAAAAAAAGGATTTGCACTTTGTCCCTTTGTCTAGCTAGTGTCAAATTCATTATTTCTGTACACAGTCTACTACTGACTTCAGTCCTCTGACTTTACAGTATGACTCACATTAAGTTACTACCGTAAGCATGATACTGCCACAGTGCCTGAAGTCTTTGGTCAGAAAAAGACTCCTATGTGCTACGTGCTGTCTTTACAGCTTTAATACTGTAGTCCTGGCTGAGTGTAAGAACATAAGAACCATCTGAATGTTCTGGGAAAGGAGAAGAGACAGAGATAGGTATCTGTAAATTTGCGAATAATATGAATTTAACTGGGTGAATGGATTGGTTCCATCATTTTAAGTCATTCTTATAGGCTTTAAAGCAGAGATGAAAGCTGAATATGATAAAGTAGAAAGAAAAGATCTTAGAGTGAGCAAGCAATGCTGTTAACATATAAGCAAGCTCTGTTCTGGAATACACAGATCTGCCATAATTGTCAAGGTTACTTGAGAAGCTGCATATGCTATAATGCACAACAAAGAGCTTACATGATTCATGGGAGGGACAAAATAGAGCAAGACTGGGAGAGTGTCTTAGTTTACACCTAGAAGTTATTTTCCATCCTGCACACAGACACTTCTGGGCAGCCTTCTGTAGCCATCTTAACAAAAGATGCTTTATGATGGAGTAAGTGCCAAAAGCAGAGTTTGTCCAATTGTCTACTTATGCCAGCTGATATAGACACAAGTGGACAAACACTTAGCTATGTAAGAGGCAGACATCGCTGGTATTACTGAAGAAAGCTTCTGCCAGATATTAACCAGGACTTCCAGAAAGAAGTTGTATTTATCATCTCACAGCTTATTGTGGATCATATGGCAGCCAATATACTATCAAAGGTTTAAAAACAAGTAAATGTACAGCCTACCTGCCAAGGACTTTCTTCTGGTTTTATTGCCACTTGTAATGGAGACAATGTTTTAAGAGCAGCATGAGATAGCTAATTCACAGGTGTCGTGTTTGGTGTCCTGTCCTAACCTGCTGTTGGGAGCACTTCCTTGAGAATGATACTATTGTTATTATTTAGTACTAATATTGTCAAATATGTCTTGGCAGTGACTTGCACAATCTGCTCTCATTTCAGTCACTCAACAAAAGCTTGTAACAGAGATGTAAGAGGAAGTAATTTACCCCTTCACAGATTAAAACTGGAAGTGCCAACTTAATGGATTTTGACATTTGCCAGACAGAAAAGCCTGGTGGAGCAGCAGAGAGCTCTGACTGGATACAGTCTTTTAGGCAAAGTCACAGTGGAAATTCATGGAATACATATGTCCCAGCATGTAGCCTTTCTGGAGACCACACACACTGTCACAGACAAATTTTGCCAAGAGGTATTAAGAAAAAGCACCATTCATAGCAGCAAGGGATGCTTCCACCTAGCTTGGCTCATCACTCCAGTAAGTAGTAAGCAGGTTTGCTAGTTATTTCACAAGTGATTCTGCAGCATAACAAGGGTAAGATTCATTGAGCAAAAGCAGGTATGAGCTAACAGTTCCCTGGTGGGGAATCTCTGATACCCCGTGATCAGTTGTTGACCTACCACAGACCTCTGGGTGACTATAGAGAAGTCACTTAGAATGGTATTTATTCATCTTATCCAAATTTAGTCTCCTGCAGTATAAACATCTACATAGGAGCTAGTCACCCTGTGCTCCCTTTGTAGTCAACACAGAGAAATAGATACTTCTAGGGTGCAATTAATCTCATCCTAAAGAAGACATCTTCCAGATGATTTATGCCTTAAAAGTACCTGTTTTTCCCTGACTATAAAGGAGTCTGAGGTGATTTTTGCCATATGGACACCTCAGACACGGACAAATAATATATCTAGCAGAGCCATAAAGCCATTGATATTCCACACAGCCTGCAGTTAGTATAAATGTTTGGTCAATAATAACTCGAGCTGAACTCAGACGGTTGACCTAGGGGTGAATGGCTCTGTATTCCATTACTAAGCCTCTGAATCATCTAGTGTCTCTTTTCTTTTTAAGTAAAGTCTCTCCCTGGGTTTTAGATGTCACTTAATGGAATGTGGATATTAAATGTATGTAAATCCATAGCCTTTTGGATAGAGCTGCATTCCATGATGTCCCATTATAAACATCATCCCATCCTCCTCTTTGGAGCTGTCAATCTGTCAGACGGAGGAGCCTGTGGACTCCCAGGGCAAATCCTTGTATTTTCAGGGAGACTGCTGTTGCCAAAAAGAAACTTCCCAGTGAAAATAGTTCTTGTATGGAGACAATCAGAGACACCCTCCTAAGCCATGTTTTTTATATCTGAGGATGATAGGAATTCCTTTACCAAAAGTAGTGCAGCTTTCTTTGGCTTTTTTTTTCTTCTTTTTTTTTTTTTTTTTTTTTTTAAACAGGATGTTCATTTTCATTTTATTCCTATTCCTGTTCTCAAAGGTCTCTTTCTGTTTCATGAGAGCATCTTTCACCATCTTCACTTCACTTGCCGTTAATTTTCTTTCTGCATTTTTTTGTACAGTCTTTACTAGAGTGTCTTTCTAATTCATTTACAAAATGTGATAAGCCTCTGTAAAATTTTATTGCACCTTTATCTTCAAGCTACAAGTAACCTTTCAGAATAGATTATTATTATTATTAATATATTTTAAAGAAATTAATGCAATGACATGTTCACAAACTCTAAATGCAGGGTGCTATCACTTCACAGATGTCATTGAGTGGAATGTATTGTAAATCCATAGCATCTCAGTGTCAAGCAGCTTTACTGTGTATAGCACTTTAAACACCATCCCACCATACTACACTATACCTGTGCAGGGCACATGGGCATCTCCAGTAGTTTCTGACAGATACAGAATTCCATCCTGTTTGCTTCCTATTTAAATGGTCCACTTTGGATGCAGTAGTTTTCTTTGCCATTCTCAAGACGCTTCTCCACAAACATTGCTTTTTTAAAAGGCGGTGTATGAGACTGTACTTTTCATGACTGTCTCTGCACTCAGTCTGTAGAAGGTTGTGTTATTTAGAAAAAGCCTAGACCTGAAGCTCCTCTTCTTCTTTGGACCATGTGTTATCTGAAAAATTATCTGGAGGAATATTTGTGTATTTCATCTCCCACTCATGTTGCAAATTCATACATTCATATTTAGAAAAATAAATGTGGTCAGTAACAAACATTGTTTAAAGGCACATAACCCAGTTTCAAGGTTGTCAGTGATCACCTGGGTTTTTCAAAACTTGCATCTCCTTAAAGTGCTTTCTGCCAGCTTGAAATAAGGATACAAAGGAGACAGGAAAAACAATGGTTGAAGGCATGTATGTCTCCAAAGACTGTAGAGTTAGACTAGACATTCATCTCACTTTTGAAAATTATCTCTTAGATTCCAAAAATTATGTGAGAAGAACCCCCAATTTATGGCCAATTTGCACCCTAAGTCTGATCTTAACACAAGACTAATCCTCCATTTTCCCCACTTTCTTCCACAGGACATGCAGGCACATTCAAAACTAATGCAGTTTTGAATCTTGTTTTCCATCCTTACAATGCAGAATTGGCATTCCTGTAATGCAAATCTTTAATGTAGATGCTGAAAGAAGGGAAACAGAAGGTGATGAGTGTGTTTCCCACATTGGTGATGTGCATGTTGATTTCTATGCAGACATAAAACCGTAGAAAATCAAGTTGCCTTGGTCCCTTGCTCATAGAACTACAGTATCAAATGCATAGAGTCTCTTTACTTAAAACTAAATATATAAATAAAACACCAATTATTTGTGGGCAAAAAAAAGGTGTTATGTTTACACAAGCCTTCAGGTAAAACATGTGACCAGATTTTTATGAAACAGAAATCATGTTTTTAAATGCAGATAACAGTTCAACGTTGATCTCACCTATGAACTTAAGTATGAACTAACTTCTTTTGCCTGTCTCACATGCCCAATGCTGACATGCCTGTGTGCGTTTACTAGAATATAATATAGACACTTCATAATAATAATGGATATAGGCCATACCCTCACTGACTCCAGCTGAGTGGTGACAGTCTACCCCAGTGCAGGAGCTGGTCTCTCTTATCTGTTTAAAAACACCTCTCTTTCATTAGCCCCATAAGCCAGTATATCCTTTTGGAAACATTCCCTATCTTACCTGCTTATATTTGATCTGGGCGTAACCCATTTCCTATTTGCCTCTGAGCATTTCTGGAATATGATAACATAATATAAAAAAGAAAGGATTATATTACCACCTTCTACTTCCCTCTATTATGTTGTTCTATTGCTACTGCTCAAAAAGGAAGCAGAAAAGAGATGGGAAATGGTTTGAATGCTTTCTTCCTCCCCTTTTCCCTCTTTCTCTATATTTCACTTTCCTTCCCTCCAATCGTTTTTTCCTTCCTTCCTTCTAGATACACCTAGATATTACATCCAGGAAAAGAAATTTTATTTTTATAAAGAAATATTAAGTAGCTGGAAGTCCTAGAAATATAATAAAATTTTAAGATCTAGTAAAGTGAATCCTATTTAAGTTAGCTAATTTATTATAACAGTCAGGATGGCAGTTAAATTAATGGAGAGTAGGAACTCCAGAAACGCAGCTCCTAAGTGTTCTGTTCACTCTGCCCCTGCATCTTCATATGTATTTGGAAGTAACTTGTTTCTAGACAGTCAATATAAGTAATAGAGAGGAATAAAGCAAACTGGACCTCAGGATTAACATTGTGTTTCAGGTTAAACACAACAAGCTAAATCAGACTTTGACATATACATATTATAATATATATATGTGTGTGTGTGTATTATATATATATAATATATATATGTGAGTGTGTGTGTGTGTGTGTGTGTGTGCTTACTATATATATGCATATAATTGCAAGTGTTCATGTCCAGCAGTCACCAAAGAAATTTTTGCATTTGGCTTTTACAAACACTTACAGTTATCTTTGCGGTCGTCAAGTGGCCTGATTTTTAAATGTCTGTCTCTCACATGAAAAAAACACTTCTGTGGACTTCGATAGGGATGTTTATTTAAATAAATACCTTCAACACATATATCAGCTATCATCGGAGAATACTTGCATGAAACATTAAAATGGATCTCCAGAGCAATGAAGTCTGCTACACATATCCTCCTAAAATTTAGTTTCCAGACTTCATGACACAAAAAAAAGAAATAGTTGAAAATATAAAGTATCCTTTCAGCTTTATTTTTTTGTAAAAGCTCTGCAGACTTATTATCTAATTCTCATAGTGCACTGTCTACTGATTTTGAATGCCAGTTCATGAGGTAGACACAAAACATACTACTCCACACTCTGAATACAGTTCTCCCAATAAGCTAAAATCCAGAAAGAGATCGTGGCCTAGGACAAGTATAACACTGAACTCACACTGATACAACAATTTTGTTCAGATTCACTATTTTGTTCCTCCTTCTTTTCTCAAAGAAGTTTGTTATAAATGAAAGATATTTAGATCCCCTTATATGGACCTGAGTGTATCTACAGGCTGACAGTAGAGAATGAAGATTGCATGACCAGCATTTTACAAGTTAAATTTGAAGTTCTCTTAAGTAGTTTTCTGTAGCTCTAATTCTAAATTGTTTGAAGATATTAAAACATGAGAAAAGTGGAAATGCCCTGGAAACACGCTATCCAGCTGAGGCAGGAGGTATAGACAATCACAGCAGGAGGCATTGCCAAGGGCAAGAGAAGCGACAATTGCTTAAGTGTCCACTGATATTTTTATTGGACATTTAAATTTCTAGAATTGCACTGCGTATTAGCTAGGACATTGTGTAAAATCCTGTGATTTGCAGCTACATATTTTGAAAGATCCTACAAAATTCCTCATTTTTTTTTCAACTGTGGAGTTCCTATATGTGTTACCTGCACTTCCAGAGAAACACTTTAATAAATCAATTCAAAATATAGTAAAACTTCCAATAAAGATCAGAGTGCAAATTAGGTGCTTTTGAAATTTAACAGTTCTTCTCATTACAAATCACTTGAGGAAAAAAATATTAAACCTATCCAAATTTCACAGGTTCAGAACATCTGAAATGAACCTAAACAGCATTGGTGTTTCTGAGACTTCGTTTAGAAACTCCAAATCATTAATGTTTCACATCTCTTTGTGATTAAATTATAGACACTATGTCATAGTTTCACCATATTTTACTAAACACCAGTTGACATCATTCCCAGACAGCAAAACAAAAAAGGAGATGAAGTTATGAACAGAAAATGCTGCAAAATGGAGAAGGGAGCATAAAGGTTTAGTCCAGCTCAGGAGTTTGGGCATGGTTCCTTCCTATATATATGCTCAGGCAGAATAAAAGCAAAACTGAGACCAATGAATTATGAATGTTTCCAATTTTGTTTGCTAATGTCATTTGTTTTCCCATATCCCTTCTGGAAATGGCAAATCTAAAAATGCACTATTTTAAATCAAACAAAGAGGAACAAGTTCAATTCAAAATTTAAATATGAATTTTTACTGCATCTTGAGAAGTAATGTAGTATCTAGGAGTTTTCCATAAAAAGAAGACATCATCTTCCAGACATCCTCTGATCCATCCTCTTTCAGATCCCCAGTACTTCTTCATGACACAGTATTTCCCCCAGACTTCATATTCTTCCGTAAGTCTATATTTGCTATAGATTCCTTTAGGTTGATATAATCATGTGATGGGCTAAGCAGGCAGAACAGCAGTAGTTTTTTAAATAACTTTTGATAAACATATTTTTTCTTGTTGTGTTACTTAAGTACTTCTTTTTGACCTCTTTAAATAAGTAAGTGAATGCCCAGGGAGTGATGTATATCTACCAGGGACCTCAGGGAATCACAACCCAAACTCTTGTATCTAACATACATAAACTTTCCCTGTCAGGGTTTTTTCTGACTTTCCTTTTTCCTAAATCTTCTGTTGATTGTTCCATGTTGCTCTGGATAGCTACTGACAATGTTTCACTAGCGTAACAGGTAAAAAAAATCCATCAAACAACCACAAAGAAAAATTTACAACAGTGTTAGAAGAGTGATGTTAAATCCTCCAATCTTCCCCAGCCTTTGTGTTCTTTGTTTGCTTGTTTGATTGATTGATTTTTTGTTTTGGATTTTTTGTTTGTTTGCTTGTTTTGTTTTGTTTTGTTTTGTTGATTAAGCAAATCCTGTGCTTTCAGAATTTCCTTACACGTCAAATCTTCTTCTCATGGTTGCTAATCTCTTCTGAATCCTTTTTCAATTTGTCTTTCTAAAAATGTTTTGCTCTAGTGTACTGCTCTCCGAGTAATGGCATAATAACACATCCTGAGTATTCACCAAAGCTAAATGAAATAGCTACCTCCTGTGTCTTATTCATAGCTGTCTGATAGTGCTTCCTGGAATAAGACTTGCTTTTTCTGCATCATCTTCACATTGCTGACTCACTTTCCTTGCTGTATTGCTGGTCATTATTTCCCCTTCTGAATACTAAGCATAACAGTCGGGGCATAACATAGGGACTCATTTATATTGATCCTCATACTGATTTCGAATGATCTGTCTAATATAATAAAGTCACTTGAAATGCTTTCATGTCCTCTAAAATGCCTTCAAGTCCTTCAGCAAATTTATAAGTGCCTTCTGTATGTGATTGGACAAGATGTTATCAAAAATGTTCCCCTTCTCCACACTCCTTTCAGACTGCACTAGTAATTACAGCTTACCACCAAGCCACTGATGACTTTAAAAGCCTTTGAAGTCCTTGAAAGCAACATTTCAAACAGCTGTTCAACTAGTTTAGGGTGACTAGATTCTAAACATTTTTCCTCAGCTTTGTCACAAAACTGTGTGAGATAAGTCTGGCTAAAGTGGAAAAGCATCATATGTCCTGCTTTTCTCCTTTTCACTAAAGCAGTAATGCTGCCACTGAAGGAATTCAGTTTGGATTCACATAGCATATTCTGAGTATATTTCTGTTGACTTGTTTATCTCTTTATGATCTTCCTGCAACCTACTTAATGTTTATCTAATAAATAATTCCAAAATATGTCCAAGGACTGTAAAAAGAAACTGATCTACAACCTTCTGGACCTTTCCAAGAGTAGGACCATGTTTGCTCCCCTTCCAAGTTCCTGCAGAGTGGCCAATGGTTCGGGGCCTAATGGACTTTACCAGTTTGAATACACCCGTTTTATCTTTCACATGTTCTCTTTGTACACTTTTCCTGGGCTACAATCTTCGCACTAAAGTTAATATCACCAAGCATCTGGTCACAATTAGCCTTAGGTTTTAGCAGAAATTAAATACTTTAGACTTTTTTTTTTTTTTTTTTTTACCTCATCTTTGTTTTGCTCTCCTTTCCTGTTACACAAGATTGTCCTTTCTTCTCCAAATACAGAAACCTTATTTGATGCTTATATTCCCATATGCTAACTAAAATTCATTTTGCACATTAAACTTTCTGCTTTTATATCTCATACCTACGCTTTCCTTTCTACTTAACCTAAACCATGTATTTGTCTTTACACCCTCAGAACTATAGGCATGGAAATATTATATTTCTCCTGACCATGGAGTTAGTAATAATGAATTTTATTGATTGAGATAAGAATATTATTGCTTGCAATACTCTCCTAAAATCTTTCCAGTAGTTATTTCTGGATTGCCCAAGTACGCCATTTTGTGTGATGTGTGATAAGCATTTCTATGCTATTTAATTATTATCAGTCACCTTAGAAGCATCCAATGTGACATTTCAGTACCAGAAGGCTGAATAGGAGCATCTTCTATTCAGGTTACTGTGTAAGAGCAAAAAATGTCCCAAGAACAGGCTGGGGTATCTACTAAAAATATGTATATATATGTATCAATAGGTGATTGAGGAGCACTACTCCTTACTACTGCTTGCTGAAAGCCTGAATGCTTGCTCCACCTTGGCGAAGCAGCTGCCCTGACATTAGAAACAGCACTTTGCAGAGTTCCTAGCTCAGGAATTTCTAACACAGACTTTTTGCAAATTCAGCTCTCCTTGAAAGACATGTTATTTCTGAAATTTTTATTTAATTAATTGAAGAGAAAAGCGTTAACTCTTCCATCCCTTCAGAAAATGTTACAAAATTGAGTCCATTACAAGTCTCTGAAGAACAGAGCAAGGTTAGAGAAGAGGTTACCCGTTGTCACATTTGGCATCTATTGTCACTCTGGATAAGAAACTCTTCTTGATTGGTCATAAGAAGGAGAAAAAGTTTAATTCAGTCAAATGTGTATAAGGTTTTGCCAACATAATGACTCCTTATGTTGGAACTTCTCTTTGCCCTTTAAAATTATTTAATCTACAACAGACCACCCAGAAAACATTATTCCAAACAATAGCATAAGAAGATTTACCAGTGACAACAAAACTTTTTCTCATTTGATTATCCTGTAAATATTTGAGAGAAATCTTTAGAAATCAGCTCACTCATGGTACAGCTGTCGTCAAAAAGCACTGAAAACTAGCAGAACGTGGCTTTCAACTGAGGCAAAATATGATTTGTGAGACCTTTTTGAGCCAAGGCTTTTTTGAACATGCCAGCAAAATGAGTGGTTCATAACAAGATCAAGGAGGAGCAACTCGACACTTGACAACACTCATTAGTTGATGCTTCTGAATGACTTCGTCAAGGATGGCAGAGCTTGGAGGAAGACACGAAAGGGACCTTGCAGTTTCACCTCGACGGCTTGGTGCTGGAGACAGAGCGGCACTGTGGAGGACCTCTGCTGTAACCGCGCTCTGTTCCTCAGGCCTGCATTGAAACATGGGCTGTTTAATGGGGATTTTCCAACTTTTTTATTTTTTTTTTTTTAATTAACGGGGATTTCCACCTGCCTGCCATTCGTGCTAATGCACACCGCACTCACATACCTGCCTCCTCTCCGTTTCCTCCTGCATTGCACGAGCTTCGCAAAATAGTCTGGAGAAAAGGAGGTGCCTCAGGCAATCCAGATCTGCTGAAACAGCAAAACAGCACCCGCCTTGCCCAAGGGGCAGGCCACCATCCCAGCGGGTCCCTCCCTGCCCTTGCTGTCATCGCCCCCCCGGGACACCTGCGAAGATAAGCAGTGCGCTCGCTCTCACAGCACTTATTTTTCCTCCGTGCCATATTCTGGCTGAATGCTGCCAAGAAGGGCACTTCTTCATCCCGCAGAGCAGGCAGGGAGCAGCTGGAGCAGATCGCCCTTCCCCGCCGCTTGGCACCAGGCGGCCCCGCAGGATGGCGAGAAGTCCTTGAGTGGTTGCGGCCGGGCCCACAGCCAGCAGTGGGGAGAGTGCGGCTTATTTTCATCAGAGGAGCAAAGCGCACGAGGCAGCGGGTCCCTCGCAGCATCCCATGCCCCCGTCACCCCACCGTGCAGCAGCCAGATGGCCGCTGCGCCAGACGTCTGGCAGCGCCGCACGGCTCGGCTTCGGCCCGAGCCCCATGTGCCCATGGCAGCGCCTGCCCTCCGTCTCCGCCACCCATGCCCTGCTCTGGCTGCTCTTGCCGTTAGTCAGGCTGGGCACCATCTCGAAATGCTTTTAATGGCAGCAAATGCCAACCTCATTTCTTCAGCGTTTGTGGCTGGGGGACCTGGAGGTTCCTAAGCAGCATGGCATTTGGCTTTGATTTTTTTTTTTTTTTTTTTTTAAGGTGCAAGTTACCTGAATTTCAAGTGTTCCTAGAAACCTGCAAAATTTTACAATTTTACAAACTATAACTTGATTTTAAAATGCGAGAAGCCGCTACATCTTTCACTCCCCTCACAGCCTGGTCATGGTGCCAGCTACCCGCGTTGCTGCTGCCACCCATCATCATGCTGAGGTCGCACATGGGATGAGGACCCTCTGACAGTGCTGTGCGGATTGAAGTGCGAGGAACTTTGCCCAGGGAGGCAAAGAGGGCAGGCAAGTCACTGCCAACCATGCTGACAATTAAAAGGCAAAATCAGGATGGTGAGTTTGCCCTCTTCCCTCCCCACATTCACAAGGCAATGGGAATCTCATTATAGCCTCATTTTGTGAGGCCATGAAGTTGGCCTGGCCAGAGGTAGCAAGCCCGCTTAGTGAAGCAGGTTTGGCTCACATGGGACACCCGTGCTAATGCCAAGCTGAGCCATCATCTCTGTCTGGGTACACGGGAGCAAAGCCTGTGATTTCCAGCTCTGTATATGCCCCAGATCAAGATATTAGCGAGTGGAAAGCAGAGGAGACATGGCAGGCCAGGACTGATGGTTTTGGGTTGTCTGGATTATGGGACTTGAATGCATACACAGAAATTTGATTTACAAGGAAAATAGTGTGCTAGAGTTATTTAGAAAGATAAGAGTCACATTTTGGGACTGTTGGAAATAAAGGAAATTTTTGACATTATGCTTGGAGTCTACTGTTCTTGAAGAGAAAAACATGATTATAGTTTGCAGGTGTCACACAACCAATTCCTCCAGCCTGAACCATAGTAAACAAGCCCAGTATGAGGAGATTAACTGGTTTCCTGGAGGACTTCTATTGACGTAGACATATTTTCATCGGTCTTCTGGGTGAAAGCTACCATAACACTCAGCCATAATCTTCCCTTTTCCTCTTAAGGCCCATTGCCAAAAAAAGGCCATAGAGATCCTCTACAATCAGGGTATGTATACGCATATAATATATACCTATCTTGTATATATTGATAATACATACAATACCAAGGAACGGAGCTGTGTCTCCTTCCACCAATACATTTCATCATTTTTAGCATTCACAATTTTTTAAAAATATGGCTACCAAAAGTACCATTTAACCATTTGCCAGTTATACAGCTTTTATATCTTGCATATTCCTAATACTTGCCCATTTGAGTGGCACTTAAAAAAGGATTTAGTTGTCACCTGAAATTGTCCTAGCTGCATTTAATCAAAATTTAACACATACAGACTAATAGATTTTTCATGATGTGGACCCTTTTGAAGGAGGACTCGTCTTAAAGTTACAGGAAAATATGAACATGCTAATTGAAAAGCACATCAAAATTCATTGTGAAATTCTCTCACACATTTCTTTTAAGCCTGTAATATAAAGCAATATACAATTAGTTATGTGTAATCGTAGGTTTAGAAGTCACTCCTCAGGACTTCAAGAGACATGTGAATTCAGTGAGATTTTATTTCTAACTGTGAAAAATGGTTCACACAGACCATCAGCTTTACAGTAAAGATTTAAGCTGCAAAGCAGATGGACAGGATATTTGACCTACCTTACTCACCTCTAAACTTGGCTGGGCTCTGCTGTCATTTGTCCCATTAGGACACCATGCATGTGCTGATGCTGGCTGTCAGACACTGTGATATCATTCCCAGAAGTGCTCTTGCTGGCATGTCAAACTAGCTGATGTGATTACATATTTCTTTGACTGATTGAGTGGAGTTGGTTTCCCAGGCAGAAAAGAAGGTTGTGCATTTTTGAAACCAAGCTCATGAGCTCTATACTCCGTGTACTGCATAAGAAGTTAGCTGGTAACCTCAGCATATACATAAAAAACAATTACGAATCACTACTTATTGCACTCAAAATATTGTTAAAAGTATTCTGAAACTTTGTGGCACATGAGTAAGACTTCGCTCTTATGCTTGGGAATATCAGATGCATTTGCTGTGTACATATGAATTCATACAGTAGAAGACAGAAATAAAAGTCTATTTGCAGCTCAGAGAGCTTCCTACTCTTCTGTTACATCATTGCAGGTGCTCAAACAACGGAGTTGTTTTTCCATGTTTGTCTATGGCAAAACAAAATCGTAGCTATTTTGAACTGAGCTACTTTAGTGTAAATGGTTGTTTTAGATCTGGTATCTGCTAGTTACAGTAGCTGTCTAAATTTATCATAGCGTTATGAACAAAATCTTGCTTTCCTGGTACTTGCAACCCCATTAATCTGGGAGATGAAAGATTTCCTTTGTATTATATCCACGAGATGCAAAGGCACTACACCAAATGAATATTTCAAAGCTTAACCACATTAGGAATAATCTCAAAAGCCATTTAGGTAATTTTTGTTTTTTTACCTCTGTATATTCACTGAGCAATTTTGTGTTTTTGTGAATAATTGACACAGAAGGAACAAAAAGATTATTCCTGCTCATAAAGCTTGAAGTATGTAATCGGGAAACAGAAATACTATACCATTAAGCCGACCAACCATGTGGCACGAGTAGTAATCAGCACACAGTGTATAGCTGGAGAATTTGTTTTTCCAACAGCCAATAAGCCAACACTATTGCAGTATCTGGAGAATTGGAAAAGTCAGTTACTTTATGGATGATTTAGATACAGAAAAATGGAATATGTTGAGTAAATTTATTAATTAAATTGTTAGCTTCTAACAATGCCACCAAGTCATTTGTTCAGTCTGTTGTTCTTTAAAGTGAACACTGTTGGTAATGTGTCCCCTACCAGGTCATCATTTTCAGTGCAAAGTGCACTGCAGACACCCGAGAACATAAAATAGCCACTGTTCTCTCTGCCTGTAAGAGGTATGATCTGTTACTGTTTAGACCCCTCCTAAATTCCTGAATTTGAGCTTTCCAAAGCACAAAACCTAACAATGCTCTTTAGATTTTGAGAACTTGATCCTTGAACACGTGATGCAGAATCTAACCTCAGCGTCCATAAATGTTGCCCTCAATACTGTCAATAATGCTTACCTTAGTCAGTCATCTTGTTACTTATATAAGGTTTATAGAGTGATCTGAGATCACTGGAAATAAAAGACTATATAAGATATAACACATCACACTTCAGATGATTATTTTTTCTACTAGTGGAGATCATAATAATGCAGAATTCATCACCACTGTAAAAGATTTTTATTGAAATTCAAGGATATAACTGAGTTAGTTTATTTTAACGAAGGTCAGTAAATGAGGCTTTGACGGGACCGTATTAGAACAAATTCTGCTTAATGGAGATGCATTTGGCCTTTGCTAGCTTATAAAGTGGCATTTAGTCAGGTATTAAAATACAGATGCTATTTTAAACTTCAGTTTATTAAAGGGTATTTTATTTAAAAAAAAAAAAAGCTAAAAGCAATGGAGATCCATTTTAACTTAAAATTATTTCCTTTTTTAGATATATTTACAGACTTGTATCCTCTATTTTTTTTTTTTCTGATCAGAAATTCCTGAATAATTTAAGATGATCATTTGTTTACTTAGATGTCAGAAGTAAGGCTGAGTCTTCTAAACATTTAGGCATGTGCTTAACTTGACATGAACAGGACCACCTCAGTGCATGAAGTTAACCATGTGCAAATATATTTGTGGGACTGGCATATAACAGGCTCTTATACTAAACAGCAGTCTTATCCTTTTCTTCGTTTGGAAAAGTTTTTGTTGCAACTAGAACAAAGAATTTGAAGGTGAAGAAAAGAGATGCAAAAGGACAACATAGTATTATTCTTTTATAAGTTAAAGTGAACCCCCAAAATGCACATTTTTTTTCTTCTTTTCCATGAGAGTCTACCCTCTCAGCTGCAAGGTTGGCACCAATTATTGTTCTTGGAGTCCCAGCCTGCATTAGGGTCCCTTTGCAATATTTCGACCACTATCTGGAGTGGGGCTGGGATCAGTGTGGATTTTAGTGTGGCTCTATAGATACTGAGGAACTTGCTCATCTTTCTTATTCCTTAAACAAACCACAGAGTCCAAGTCTTCTTTTTATGTCGAATTAACGCAGGAAGGATCCCCACCAAAATTAACAGCATTTCAAGAGCAAATCAGATCCGCACAACCCAGATAAGACCCTTGCAGCTGCTTCTAGGCACAAGTTAAGTAAGTGACAGAGATGTGACATGCCACATAAGTCTCTGGAGCACTTACAAATCAAAATCTACCCTGTAGAGAATGGTGAACTGGCAATGGCATCCAGAGCTTTAGACAAATGGGTGGCAACTTATAAAATTGATTGTAACTAGTGTATTTCTCACCTGAGAGAGCTCTTCACAACCTTAAGGTGAAAAAAGTGTTAGTTATTTCACGCACTTCCCCCATGGAAGATTTTCTTATCACAGTAATTGTAAATTCATAGGCTTCCCCTTTGCCACTCCTGTCAGGTTCCAGTTTCTGCGCTTCACGTTCAGAGCTCTGCAGAATTTCACATGTCTGTTGGCATATTCCCATTCTCCCCGATTGTTCTGCCAAGGATGTCAGTCTTAAGGCTGCTTCTTTTCCTCCTCAAACGCTTAGTGTTCTCCAGGCTGTTCCCTGTACACACAAAGCGACTTTCTAATCTCAGTGCTTCAGGCAGTCAGAACTTACTGCTAAACACAGAAAACTGTCTCCCATCACCTCCACTGCAAGCAGGATAATCCTAGCAAATCACACAGCTACCGTTCATCTACATTTACAGAAGTACAGGGTCATGGCAGGGTCTCCAGAACCTGACTCTTTATTTTAAAGCAGTCCATGTATCATCATGAAATGCAATGAGAGCCATGGTGTAAAGCCATCTATACCACTTACACACATATACACTTGCACACTTGCGAAGAGCAGGCATACAAAGTCATTTTTTAAGCAATTTATCATAACTTTGGTACTGCCATCTTCTTCCAGCTCTTCTGATTTTCACATTTTGTTTTTGAACAGTGAATCTTTAAAATCTCTAATAGCAAAGGAAACGTGGAGAACCTGGGACAAAAATAAATCCTCACAATTTCACCTGTCTGAGTTAGTGCAGTCTGAAACAGTGTGTCTGATAGGCAGACACTGCTTCATCTGGTGATTGCTAACTCTCAAAAGGTTGCATGGTGATGCTTTCAGTGTCATCAATTTAACGTTGTCTAGTTGTCATCAGATTATCTTGATGAGTGGAATGTGTGACCATTTCACCTTCAAGAAGCAGCTTAATATGCCGTATAATTAGCTTTCAAGAGACATACTCTGTTTGTATTCAAAGCACTTGCACAATCCAATGAAAGGTGCTTCTTTTCTGATGCTTAGAGTTTGCAGAGCATATATGTTTGCCAGCACATTCAGCTTCCCATTCCACACTCAGTTTTACCTTTTGATACTGCATGGTCTTGCTTAGAAACCCGCCACCTGTTCCCTTACAAAGATACAGGCCTAGTCACCAAAGCCACGCTGGAGAGACCTCACCTCCTCACCACAATGGTCTTTTGCTCCTTCCTCTCCTCTTTCCTGGCTGCTAAAGCCCAGCAGGCATCATCTGAGTCCCCTGGCTTCATGTAAATTCTAGATCATATTGATGTGTTATATCACTGTGTGTCCCAGGGTTTATGAGATATGTTACATTTAGCCAGAGCGGTTATCAGAACGGCATTTACGAAGCTGCTGCGACCTTCTATTTTCCTTCATTTGAGGGATATATGGGAAAGCCCTGTCACATTCTTCCCTGGTCAGAGATAATGCATATCTATTAAACATGGCATTTGCTTGGGCCATGTATTATTCAGTCAGCTATCTCCAACCTTTTTATAAGAGAGAGAGAGGGAGAGAGGGAGAAAGAGAGAGAGAGAGAAGGAAGGAAGGAAGGAAGGAAGGAAGGAAGGAAGGAAGGAAGGAAGAACACAAATTATTGAAGTGACAAGGAAACTGAGGCAGGGAAATATATATAGCAATTTGTTATTTTAATTAGTTATAAATATCCGATATACCCATTTCTGGAACCACATAAAGCCTTCATGTTTCAGCTGTCATATATTTCTGAAGGAGGTGTTCTGTCCAAGAGATCATTTGATATGAGAAAAGCATATGATAAATGAGCCAATTTGAAGGAAAACTATCCATAACAGCAGATTCATTTGAGTCTATTTTTCAAAAGAAGTTCCCACATGTATTTGCAGTTATGCTGAATTTAGCTACCTAAATGTTCTTACTGTAGTTCTTGAGACCTGGAAACATGCGAGCATCTTGGTTTTTTAGAAGCCATGGTAGAAAACCTGCTTTATAATTTAGATTAGTCTTAGACTTAGCAAATAAACAAATTAACAAATAAATAAGTCTTTATTACCATGAGTCTCTGGTTTCTCAAATTTGCTTTTTTGAGAAATGTCATTATTAAATCACCAATTCAAAAATTCAGCCTCTATCATCACATTTGGCTCACATTTGCTGGTGTTAAATGATTTATTTCAGACACCTTGAATCATTTAGTAGGCAGTAATTTGTAAGTCTTATGAGTCACTGTTGGTATTTTGATGATGTGGGTTTTTTGTTGGTTTGTTTGTTCTATAGCTGTTGCCGCCTCCAGTATATTTTGCCTATTCAATGTTCAGAAAGAGCAAGTCCTTGGAAATGAAATGCTTTTGATTTTTCAGGACTGCTTAGAGAATACAGAAGTTGATGCCACTTCAAAACTGCCAGAAAGCAAGGCCCAAAGTAAGTGCAAAGATAGTTCATAGTGGAGAAAGTGTTAGGCCATTCCTAGAGGAATGTGCCCAAAGTGTAGCCCTCATTAGACTACAGGTCTAGATGCAAACTGGAACTCACGCCATCTGGACTAGGGAGATGAGATTACCACCTAAGGCAACTACTAACGCTCTGGTTAATCAGCAGTAAAAGAAAGAGTATCGAAAACTGCAGCACTGGGACAGTAACTCTATCCTCACTTGCACAGCCAGATTCTCATCTGATGTCAAATGGAAAAGTTGCAGCAGAGCTAAGCTGATTTATCCCTGCTGAGTATCTCTTGCTTTAATGCTTTGGCTTATCCTTGTGAGATACAGTTACAAGCTTCTATCGTTTAAGAGGATTTTTTCTATACAGATTTACTGATCAATATTTAATGTAAGAAGGAAAGGTATGTTGCTATATTGAAAGTAAGTTCTAAAATTTTGCTCAGAGGAATTGTTGTGATTCCTGTTTCTTTGTGTTTCATATCTGCTCTTCTTGCTGCTATTATTTACTGTTCTGTAGGAAATAAGTCTATCCTTGCCATAACTTTGCCTTTCTTAGCACAGAAAGGCACAGTCACATTTCTCATGCTTTACCTCTGTTCAGACTAGTTTGGCGTGCAAACACTTGATTAGGAAAGTCTTGTGGGTATAAATACTGAGGGAGATACACTTGGGTAAGCGGGTGACAGATTATGTTTTGGGAAGGTCAGTGCTGGGGTTGTCAACCCATGAAAGGTGAAGTACTCACATCCCACACACGGCTTCCTGAAAGGAGAACAAATTTCCTCTGCTGTCTTTCTTCTTCTTATGAAGCATAAGAGCCCCTTTGCTGCTCACAGGTTAGGAGCTGCAGCCTCCACAAACATCTCCCACGTGGGCCAGCAGCCTGACAGAGAGCCAGGACGCACTACCACCACCATGGGAGAGCACAGCTCCCTCTCCAAGAATATCTGGGACAACCAATGACCTTGAGGTTGTGATGGCCCTCTCTGCTCTTAAGTTGTTGCTGTATCTAAAAGTGAACCGCTGAGAGTAAATGTCATAGACTAAATGATGAACATTGCCAATAGTGAGCTTTAGATATTCATTGCAAAGTGCTCTCCCTGCCCTCCAAGCTAACCTTGTGTCAGAGCTGTCAGATGTTCTCACTCCTTGTCCTCTGCTCAGTTATTCAGCCACACTGGTTGCTGGAGTCAGGTGCTGCACAGTACATTAGAGCTACTGCTTCAGGAGCTTTTTTTTATCACACAGGCTCTCCCAGCACAGCCTCTTGCCCTTTCTTCCAGGGAACAGGTCTGTACCCTCTCTAGGTGCTAAGGACTGCAGTGGCATTTTGGGGTAAGCCTTAGGCAGAGCCAGCCTCAGCTGCTAGTCTCATCTGCAGATGTGTCACACATATATCATATTAAACAATTTACATATAAAAATAAATATATAAACATATATTTACATATAAAACTTTTGCATTCATAGCTAAAGAAACCCCAGACTGTAGCTCTCCGCAACATACAAAAAAGTTGGTCACAGCCCGTATATTGGTGTTGACAATGTTGACAATGACAAGTGCCAGAAATACCTACAGATGTGGCTGTGTGAGTGTGCCTGTGTGACAGTCAACAAATTCAGCAAGGTTGATTTTGCACTGAAAGGTGTGAACAAGGTATGTACATACACACCTTCTGGTATATGTGACATACAGTCTGCGGATTAAAACCACCTGAAAATGAAGGAAAGGGCATTCAGTGTAGATACCTCATAAGTATCAATGATTTCTTTTCAATTAATGTCATTTTTTGAATGAATTGCATATTGCTTAAATTTTAGCCTCTATTTATGTTTATTTTTGTTTTCTTAATGAGGGAAGAAACAAATGTTTCATTAAATGAAACACAGAAAATGAATGCGTTTGTATTAAAACAATACATCAAAGAGGAATTGGATGGTGAGAAGTGAAGATGGAAATTAAAGATTTGGTAGGGGAAGGGATGCAATGAAAGATTCTCTTCAGTGATTTGAGTCTAAACACTACAGCACTGCAAACCTGTATAAGCTCAGTAGCATATGGATGAGGTTCACTGTTTGAAATGAACATAGAGTATCACATAACCTCCATCTTAACTATGGCAAAAAGCTTTTACTCTCAATTGCTTTTAATGACCAGCAGTGTTAGAAAGGCATATAAAAAGGTTAAGGAAAGTAAGCAATATTTTTAGCAGAAGTCTTTATTTCCAACCTCAAAAACTCATTTAAATTTGTTGAGTATCACTGCTAAAGTCTTTGTCTAGAGTGTGCTGTATTTTCATGCATTGCATTTTCATTATTCTATCTTAATATTTCTGGATCACATAATCCATCTTCTCACAGATGAGGCTTTCATGCCTTGCATGCATACTACTCAAGACATTCATCAGAGGTTTTTAATTGATCTGTCTGTGATTGGTATTGGTTTCTTCTCAACCGGCAGGTTATATTAGGTCTAATTTAGAGTGCTTCTGTATTACCTTTGGGGATCTGCACTCTGCAAAAGCAAAGGGGAAGAAGTATATCTTAAATATTGTTAATAAAAATATCATGAATTTTAGGAAAGCAAGAGTTTTGAAAATGTCACAATCAGCTTCCTGATTAGATAGCAACATATCCTGGTCCTTAGACTCCCTCCGCAGTAGTAGAGGAGCTATTCCAGCCATGCATTTTAAGTGTTGCTTCAAGTGTCACTGGTACCTGATTTTTAAGACTGTATCTGTTAAATATTCACCTTTTTTTGCTACAGCTTTCGTAGATATGACTTGGTATTTTCAGGCTGACTTCCTGAAGCGCAAGCTTTCTGCAGGCAACAGACGGGACAACTTCATCACAGCCGTCATACGGCATCACGTCCCTGCCAAGAGGATAGACAAGTATTTCGGCCACTTATCAAGATAAAAGATTCTCAGTTCTGAGGAGAGCGCTTGACTACACAGGATAAAAACTTGTTTTGATAGTATAATACAGCCTGTTTCACATTACATGTCATCTTTTTTGTCATAAATATCATTACCTTTTTGTCTTTCTACCTGTGTTTTCAGTTTAAGTGGGCTAAGCTGCATGCTGGAACTGGCTTTTGAATTATTATGCAGATCAAGAAACTGTCAGGGGGCAGGGTAAAAGTCATGAGCAGAGGTGGCTCGCTGGAGTCCAAACAATGGAAAAAGCAGAAATACCCAAGTATTTCAGTCACCTATACAGAGCTGCAGGCCTGTACAGAATATCAAACTACTGAAAGCACTGAGGATTTAAAGTATAGGTTTTTTGAATCTATGAAGACCACTGTGACCATGTGAGGACTGCCCATACATGTCACTGCAGAAAATATCTAGTCAAATTCTCTGCTTCCTGGAAAGAGGATGCCCCTGGCTGGGACTCAGATGGAAGTGACTTCAATCAAGAGCATATACTTCTGGCTTGATTTGAGATTAAACACTTCATAAGTGTGTTTCAGTTACCATTTTGTAAACTGTGGCCACCAACCACTCCCCTGACCATGCACAGGTATTGCAAGAACCCACTTGTGAACCAGCTTTACTTGTGAAACGTTCAGGGACTTCTGGTGATGGGGACTGTAAAAGTACAGAGAGAACAGCTGGGCCAGACATATGCTATAGTATGTGATTCAAAATTGTTTCATGTGTGAAGATGTGAAACCACAAAAACAGCTTCCGTGAGAATGCAAATAGGAATTCCACATCCTTCAGGGAAAACCCACAGGCTGTGAAAAATAGAGAGGGTTCTAGTTCCAGGCTGTGACTGTGCTCTTTCTCAGCCCACATTCCTACTCGTTTAAGGCATATATGTAATTCAAATATTTTTGAGAAATTATGTCTTTCTCTTCCCACTTCCTTAAGGTGACATATTAAACAGTTCCAGTCACTTACTCAAATAAATGTTTTTCTTGCCTATCTTCATGACACAAGGGCTTCTTCCACCCAAAGAAGGATAAAAAATGCAAAAAAAAATTATTACCCATTGCTATAAGTCTTCAGCATTGTGGACTTGGATACACTATGAGGATTTTATTATTCAACCTGTGAAATTTATGCTTGCATCTCCTTATGCAAACTGTGGTATTTATGCTCCGTGAATACTGTGTAATGTGTTTTTCATGCACCAGGTGATAGTTTTGATGTTTTCATATTCTAGGGCTGATTTTTGGTGGTTCCTGGATTTACAGATTTGTGCTACCTCACTGTAGGTGAAAGCCTAAAAATCTGTCTAGTTCTATATTTGTTATATAGAAAGTCCTGATGGAAGTTTAGGATAATCCGGAGACTTCAGGGTGGAGGTGTGGATGAGAACATCTGGATGAGCCTTGCTCATGGAGGAATGGATCTGACCAAACCACAGTATTGGCAGGGCTTAAAATGTATGGTATATGCCAATATGACATAATATTTATTTTACAGTGCTCTGTAGTACTGGCTGTAAGAGAATTATAGTTCCCACTGGAACCAGAGAATCCTGAAGCATTTAACAGTTTAAACAGTTGAACAAACTTCTCAAGAACCCTTAGCATATCCACATAGGCTTGGAAACAAACAGGAAGGCATTAACAGTAGTAAAATTTCAGGAACAGGAAAAGATCAGAAGTCACTCTGTTATGACAGAGACCGTTACCTCACATTTATCATCATTATAACATTATAACAATATCCTTTCACTCTGTAGAAAACACTCTCTCTGTTACAGTGGTGTAAAACTCATCTACTTTCAATGAGTCTACAAATTGTGACAGACATGATAATGTTGCTCTTTCTTAGGTGTTCTAAAAGGACAGCTACATTTCCTATTTTGTTAATTAATATCTGTGGGAGAAAAAAAAAAAAAAAGAAAAAAGAAAAAGAGGTTGAAAAAAAGGAAGCTTTGGACATAAAGGAATGTGCTAAAATGTCATCTACTTTCAGTATCTCCATCGGCCCTTGCATTACACCAACACATAAGAGATGTACCTGAGTTCAGAATCAGGCCCAAGGTATTTCCAAAAGGACGTGATTGACTGAATTTAAAATGAAAAGGTGGCTAAAGCTCTGTCAATTTGGTGAATCCAGCTAGCTATAATTAGAGGTGCCAGCTGCTAACAAAAAACATTTTTTCACAAGATTTCTCCATGGAAATGAAGAAGCTTTGCAAAGAAGATGTCAAAAACTGAGAGACTTTTTCTGAGCTTGAGAGCAATAATTGCCTTAATAGGAACACCTACTTATAATGGAAAATAGGCATAATGTATGAAAGCCAGCTTTGACTGCCAGCCAGGCAATGGCTGGATATGGACTCTGCTCTTACCACAAAAGCTTGCAAGCATTTTTGAGTTTTCATTTCTGCTAATGGTATGTATTTAGCTGGAAAGAGAGGAGAATATTTGGATTTTCCAACTCTGCAAAACGTAGGGTGAAGGGGGCCTTTTTTTTTTTTTTTTTTTTTTTTTTTTTTTTTTTTTTTTTTTTTTTTTTCCATTTGCCACCTTCTGGCGATCTAACAGGAAAAATGAGAGAATGAGAGTGGAAGACCTCTTTCTGGACTGGTCTACGCATGACTCCAGGCAATGTTCAGGACTTCAAGGAAAGGAGTCTGCTTCATTGCCTGAGTCATTGACATTTGGATGAGACAAAACACTGGTTTTCCTCTCACTTTTCCTTATTTTTTATTTATTTTTTAAACTTTTTTCTCCTTCTCTGAACTTGTTTCCCTGTTCAGTGTTGGCCTTTTCTTGCCCTGTCTTTGGCCTCTTCCCTTAAAAAAATGTAACAGTTGTTTGATAATCATTTGCCACACAGATGTCATGCCATTTAAGCTGGAATGTCAATCCTTTACTCAGAAAAACAGAATGGTACAGATTGTGCCTAAAAATCTTTTCTCTGCCAATACAAAATGCCACATTATTTCTCACTCCCCACTATTTGAAAACTTTACTGGAAAAGAAGAATTGTCAGAGAACTACATGGGATGTGACTTGGAAGGAAAGAGGTGGCACTGAGCTTTCTACAGCTGGAACTTGGGCTTCGTTTGCGTGGAGATACAGTACACAGTAATTTCAATATTGGCTTCTCTCCATGTTTACTCTGTCTTCAGATGTGAATGCTTGCTCTGCAGAAACTAATAGGACAACTTATTAACACTTCAGTTCTTGATGAAAACCAAATTTATGAGTTTTTAAGACAGACATTTTTACCAGTTTAACTAAATGATTTCTTCCGAGACTAGTAATTTCATGCTCTTTACATGCTCTACACCAGTACATGTCATCTGCTAAATTCCACTTCACTCCTTCTGGCACACCAATCATAGGGGTTTCTGAAAGGCTTTAGATTGGAGTTTTTTTTCCTTGACAGGGAATCAAACCAGATCAATCATAACAACACTAAATCTTGGCTCAGAGACCATTATGAAAGAGGTGTATTTGTAATAACAAATCTACTAATAACCAAATGCAATTACCGGAGTCCAGTGAGAAGAAATCAAAGGATATAAATCTCTCTGATGAAACAGTAAGCTTATAAAAGGTGATATATGCTTTGATTGAATTAAAATTTTATTATACTTTAATTAAGACCAGCAATTTATGATTGGCAAGCAAAAATGTCGACATTTCTTCTTTCTCACAATACATATGTATATAGTAGTAAAGTAGTATAACCTACACTTTTAAATCAGATTTGACATTTCTTCACAGAATATTAGTCATTCAGTAAGACTTCCAGTTTTACTATCCTGGAAAGAGATAAAACTAGCTGGTTTTAGACTTATTTCAGAGTTGTAAATGTCAGACTCCATGAGCCAGGACAGTGTAATGGATGTGTTAAAAAACATTCTCTTATCAGATCCTGCCATCATCACAACACAGTTCTGTACCTTCCATCTCAGAGAGCAAAGAAACTACTTATTTCATGTAGCAAATGAAGTCTGTATAACTCACAAGACTGGAAAAATGCCAAAAAATAAATAGCATATTTAGCCACTCTCGAGAAGCTATTTCAAGTGGTTTATGTGTTTCTGAAAAAAAAAATAATTCAAAAAAGACAGTTTTAAGAAACCATTAACTGGGGTAAACTAATTAGAAACAGATCACATGATGATAAATGAGGTAATTTAATCTGTTGACTGGACTGCTAGCCTGTAAGTACCTAGAGTGACCCTGCAGATAATTGTATCAGTACCTGTGCTAATAAGGGTTTATGGAGATCAAAGCTACACAATATTTCCAGACCCTTAAGCCCCTGCATTGTACTAAGATTAAGTTAGTAAATACATATCAGTTAATTTAAAGTGGTGCTATTACAATGTTGCAGTTATGAAATAAAGAGGTCTTGAAAGCTTTGAAATTTGGCAACCAACCTTAACTCTGACCTGGTCCCCCTGCTCTCATTCCTTTAAAAAGTGATGGAGTGATAGTGACATGAGATGGAAGGAATATTCCATCACCTGAAACTTTCAGTGTTGCTGTCTGGAAGTGACTCTTCCAAATCTTACACAAAGATACTTCAGACCACTTCAGCAGTCGTGATATAATGACTTCTGCAGATGGCCTTATAGAAATTAGAACATCTAATGTTCAGTTGTGTTAACTCTCTTTCTGGCACTAGGGATGTTGCCTGGCTCTGAGGTTTTTTTTGACACATTGGCCCCATTTCAGCAGGGTGAGTAGAGACTGGTGCTGTCCCAGTGTCACCTGCAGCTGTGACAGCCAGGGTGTTCTTCAGAGAGGAGAAAGGCGGGGTTCGGAAACCACAGGATGAGCAATCACCCATTTTCCATCTACAGGAGCTTTCTTCAGTCAAACTGCAGTGTCTTTACCACCATTTTTCAAAGAAAAGAATCAGACCAAGCTCAAAAGGCTTATTTAAGCACCTGTAAATTAAGTTCTGGGGATGTTTGTGCCTTTTATATCCCAGGATTGCAGGTAGACACTGAAACCATTGATCAAATTAGGATTTCTGACAAATTTGCCTCCTTAACATTTCCCAACATCTGCATTCCTTGTTTTTCCATCTAGTATGTTAGCTTTTATTGGGTTTGCTCTGAAGGGTCTAACTCTTCTTGTCCAGCACACTTAGTTGCCTCCTTTGTATTTGCAAAGGCCTCTCTCCAACATCTGTGCTTGGCACAGCATCACTGCCCTATCTTTATCTTTGTCTTTACTAGTAAACGTGGACATGTGCAGACCCATTCCCTGAGGCCCATTGGTAGAGGAATCGCTCATCCATAATATCAAACTCTCTTAATCTCCAGAATTAAGGTGACCACTTGCAAGCTGTATGTGGGGGATCCTCCCTGCTTGTACTAGCTCCCTAATTGTGCCTAAAGACTGCCTGGAAGGATGCTACACAGCAGGGCCAACGCACAGCAGACACCAGCCAGGGTTCAGCACCTCGGGCTGTTCCCTGGCACTGTGTGATTTACCACTACGGAAGTGGCCTCAGCAAGGGCTTCTCTGAAAACTGCACCCACTTTCTGTTCCTTTATTTAATACATATCTGTTTGAAATAATGAGCTAAAGAAGTTTAGCTGGAGTCACTCCATCTTACCGTTGCTGCTGACACTAACAGCCTCTTCCTTAAATCGTTACTGAAGAGGACAGTGAGCTAGAGAGCAAGGATCTGCCACAAATTTATTCTAGAATGAGATACTGCTTCTGTTTATTCCTCAGACTATGCTGTTGACATAAATGACCCATAAGAGGTACACACTAAAGTTGTCATGAAATACAGGGACATGGAAGGAAGGTCACATTAGACACACAAATATTCAACATGAAGCTGTATTGCTCTGACATTGAAATTCATCACATCCAACTTGGCTTCCCCACAGGGAAAAGGCTGAAGGGAATCTATGATAGATCAACCATTCACATCAACTCACATCCATTCACCTGAAGCAGCTTCCCTTGCTGTGCAAGACTGTGATACTGTCAGCTCCACCCCTTCTGAAAATAATTTTTTAAATGGTGGTAGCTGACAAACAAAGTCAGCAAAGTTATTTCTTCCTGTCTTACTTGCACTGAATTGGATACACTGTTATTTGATGTGACTAGACATTGTCCAGTATTTCATTTTTCTTTCTTTTAAACATGAAGATATGCTACATTTAAAACTCAACAGTTACTAATTAGAAGATGAAAACCAAAGCCTGCTCAGTTTTTCCCTTTTTTCATTGCCCTAAGTTTTCACCTTCCAAAAAAAAAAAAAAAAAAAAAAAAAAAGAAACCTTCCAAGACATTGCATTTCATGTATCACCATCAAAGAATACTGCAATTTGCAATTTGTATTCTGCTGTCTGTTTTCTTAATCTGCCTTCCAAACCACATCCTATGACTTTTAAAAATCATTACTCAGAAAATACCTGTAAAGTGAAGGTCCCCAATCCTTTGGGCACCTGCAAGTGGCATGGGGAGACTATTTCTTTCTCAGATGAATGGCCAGTTGCTCAAACACATCTCTGATCATCTACATATTCACACAGAACTACAACCTCCCCTTGGGCCAGGTTTATGCATCAAGCAACACAGAGGAGTATCTTAGAACATTTCAGGGTTGTGGTTGCCATTTCTTGAACTATTCACAGAAACTACACTTTTTTTCTTGTTTTCTTTTTTCCTGGGGATTCCTATGACTTGCATAAGATTTGAGCTAGAAGCCTTATGGATTGTTCTGGCAATGACACACTTTTCCTTGGGTGCTTCTCAAATTCAAGCTGCCTTATATGATTAACAAAGTCCTATGAGGCCCTAAGAAATATGGTAGTCAGAAATGGGTTCTGCTCTTATAAGAGCAAACATATCCAATCCAAAATTCACTTCAAGTTGATTCCTGGGAAATATAATCACCACATCAGTCTCTATGCCAGGCTGGCCAGGTTAATTGTTCTAGTAGAGCATATATGGCTCTATGGATTATACCTTGAGTGCCTTCATTCTAAAGGATGCAAAGTCAGATAGTACTAGAAGAGCTGCCAAACACTGGAAAATCTCCTTGCAAGACTATTTCTCTGCACACTTGAACTCCCTAAAGCAGATAAAAAATCATAATGGAAATCCAGATCGCAGTATCTACAAGTGCCTTCAGGATGTAGGGCGCCATACTACTGGGTCCGAATACTCTTGGAATATCACAACTGCAATATTGTTAGACCTCCTAATCCTACTGCTTCTGCTAGGCATTTTTGGAGCTCCACCAAACAGGGTGCCTGCGTGGCGGCTATTACATTTTGCAGAGATTAACTGTGCTGAACATTAAAGTAGACTTTCTTCCAGAAAATATTTGGAAATGGGTGTAGGCAAAAAACTCCCCCTCTTAAAAAAAAAAAAAAAAGAAAAGAAAAAAAAGAAGGTTACAAAGTACATGTCTGTTATTCAAAGCCACACAGAGGTGCATCAGTGCAGATGCCAGTTCTCAAAAGGATCCAGACAATTACAGACAGGCATCACTGGAAATAAAAACATTACACAGAACTGTCTTATTAGTTGAACGTAATGGTATAACTGTTAGCAGAAAAATAAAGCCTAAAAACTCCATAAAGCACTCAAAGATGAAAAGATTTTAATTCCAGTATTCACAGTCTCCTGTAAAGCACAGTCCATACCATTTAATCTAATAATTCTAACAGGAGGAAAGCATCTTCTCCTATTATTATAAATTCATTTGGTGCACTGACTGGTGCTGAAGCACAAAGTACCAAGTGTCAAGGATTATCCCACATCAAGTTCCAGATCTGAACTCTCTTCACGTTAAAAAATAACACTGCATTTGCAATTGCATTTTTTCTACCTCTAGCACCCAGCCACTGGATCTTGGCAAGAGGAGGGAAAATGAAAAAAGGTGTCAGCAATTTAAAACACTATATTCTTAATCAGGTTTGCTCATTGTAATGGACTGAGTCACTGCCCTAGAGACCATGTAAGTGGCTATACATTGCAGAGCTTTATTATTCAAAGGGAAAATTATGTTAACCTTTGAGTCTCCCAGTATTTTGGGAAATTACTGTCCATGTAAGTAGAAAATGGACATGGAGACCAAGTCACAACAAAGTCCTGAGACTTGCCTTACAGGCATAATATTAATTTGTCCATGACGGGGATGAAGGCTAACCTTTCCACCCACTGTCTCTGTGGGAGGCACAACCTTCCTCCAAGCTCTGGTGGCCACATTCTTCACAGATATAATAATGCCTTTTCACACATCTGTTATACTGCTGGTATGTATATATACAATAGTGTATTGCTATATCACCACTGCAGGAGGGTATCACATTTGTTCCCTCTGCCCCCTGCTCTTCCAGCACAAAGACAGGAATTTTCAGGCAGGCCTTTTGGATGCTGCAGGTTTCTTTGTGAACAAAGGCACTTGCAGCCACTGTCTCCAGAACTATCCTGAGAGAGCGTTCTTCTATCCAGAGAATTCAGATGCCTTATACTCTCTGCCTAATACTGGACAGGGATTACTCACAGCAAACCAAAAAGCAGAATCAAGCCCATAATGCCTGCATTAGGGGTGCCAAGCTCTGTGTCAGGCTATTTGCTTCTCCTCTGAGCTGTAGTTAGTTAACGTTGTGTCACTCTTTTTTTCACGATCCTTTAGCCTTGCTCTTGGCTCACATACCATTTGTAGTTCTCTGCAGAGGATATGTTAGCACGGTTGTTAAATGCAAGCCCAAGAAGGCTGTTCAAAACTGGCTGCCACCATAAGCACTCAGAAGGCTGCCTGGGCCCAGATTTTGGAAGACTGGGAAGCGAAGAACCCAAGCATGCAAAGCCAGTTGCTTTGGCCAAGAGCTGCTGCCCACTCAAACTGGGACAAGCCATGAGCAAGGCCAAGTGTACCACCACTGTAGCTTGTGTTCAGACTTCTTGGCTGCACCTGAGAAGACAGCTCTGCAGGTGGAAACCCTTCTCCCCAACAGGATGGTCCTGCTTTTGTATGATCTCCAAAACAGCTCATCATCTCATCATGTGGGCACTGCTTGTATTTAATTATTTACACATCTCCAGTCTTCCTTTCCTCAGAATATAGTCTGTATAAATTGCAAAGTATATTTTATGAAGTATATGTTAGGGTTAAGGAAGGGTTTTGTATGCAAGAAGAAAAGTTCTTTACAAAATCAGATGTTCTAGTTGTCTATACATATTGAATATGACATTTCAAAAGAAAACAGCCAGAGCAATAGAAGAAGTATACCATAGAGATCACCTGCACTAGAAAGTTTAAAATGAGATTGCATACCACTATAGTGAACATAGTTTGTTTTCCATTATTACTTAAATATGATGATAACCAATTTAAGGATTGACATAAAACCCATATTGTATTATTCTGAGACTTTGTTAAGAGCAAAGAATGTGTGACCAAATCAAAGGCTTCACTAAAGCTAATAAACACAGCTTCAGTCATATATGTGGCCTTTATCCACAGCTTGATTAATATCACATTTAACCTGGAATAAGGCTGAGGTTATGGAGTGCTTTAAACAAAAGCCAGATTTGAAGTAGGGTAGGGTGAGGGGAATAATGTGTTTAAATTAATAAAGCCATTGATCTATCCACACACCAAACATTTGGAAATGTTAGCTAATGACATTAAAGCAGCTAAAAGCCCAAGATTATTTAAATCCAAGAAAACACCACCTTTCTGGTACACAGAAAGTCTTCCAAAGTACTCTGCAATCTCTGAGACATGCTGAAGGAATCAGGAAAGAAAGTGATCACAGAGTTGAGCTAAAAAGCGGGGGCAAGGGGGATTCAGCCACCAGTCTCTTCAAATGACAATAAATTCTCTTCAGGACTTCATTAAAATGCGTAATATCAAAAGAGCAAAGGTTGATTATTGATAAAAAAACAAATTACAGCAACTTGGCTTCTCAAAGGTCAGAAGGGCTCTAAATCTGTTAATAGGCCCAGTGATGATTATTTAATGCCTTAACTATTTGTTATGTCTGTTACAATTTATCCTAAATCTTTAATTCATTAATAAGAGTTGTTCTAGCTTTAAAAAAGTCCTTTCATTCCTTTCCAAATGTTCTCAGATTCCTCAGCATTTTTAACATGATAATCTAAATAAAATGCAGTTTTTGCTTTTCCCGATTCATCTTTATTTCCATTTCAAAGTTGACTATAATACCCAAATCAGCAACACATCTGCTATGTCTATTATTTTTGCCATTTCTTATCTCTCTGCTGTGATACTTCATCTTTTCATGGGTCATTTGAGGATAACAGTTCCTGGCTTTAACCTGACTGGTTGTTATGAATCTGAAATGGCTGGAAATAATCACCCTCCAGAGGTTAAGTAGTTACATTCACAGTGAATAGCTATTAATATGCCAGTGAATCCAACAGCTTGGTATTGTAGGGTGGCTGTGTAATACAGGAGAGCAAAGCTTTTCCCACTAAGACAGTAGTTTCTAGAATTGCCATAAGAAAAATCTTTTCAGATTGGGGTAAAGTTAACAGAAGGCTTTAGAACAAGTCAGTGAAAGCAATTTATTACTATAAATTGCCATGCCTGGATAGCATTTTCCTAGAAGCTTGATTTTGCTGACCTACTAATGGTGGTGAGTAACCCCCAGGGGGCTGATGGTGTGCTACACACACTGAAATGAGCAATGAGAAAGAGGGGCGATTTCTGGGGGAGCCGTTCCCACCGCAGCATGCCCTGTCCCTGCCTGACGGCCTGTGCCACCGTGGTGGCCACCTCCATCACGCTGACTCTATGCACGCATATCATCTGAAAAGGAGAGTCTGGGGGAAAAGGAGGAGGAATGCTGGAAGGGAAAATGGGCCGGAGGGAGACTTCAGGTGCACCAGGCAAGGCACAAGACTCTGGCTCATGTCAGCTGCAGCAGCAACCACCATAGAGGAGACTACAGCTTCAAGAAGGTAAAAAAAGGGGAAGCTTATCCCCAAAGTTCCCTCTTCTTCCTGAGATTCTTGAAGACACACAAGGAGATGTAATCTTAGCCTTGAATTAAATGCACATATGCCGCACCCAGCCACCCACGCATGGCTCCTTAATGAAAGAAGCTTTTATATGGGGAACACTGTGCAAAGTGAAAATACAGTTAAAATCATAACACAGAGGCAATGTAGTGTCGAACAGCAGTCAAAATTTTCACATGGGACCTAAGCATGTAATATCCATTTAAATTCAGTCACCTTACTGACATTATATTTGGGGTCCTTTTTAGATCTAAAATCCTTCTGTCACTAACCACTCATGTATTTGATGCACAACAAATGAGTAAGTGAAAAAAGGCAAAAGTCTGTGTTTTCAGTCAAATCAAAACATCCCTGGACAGATTTCATTACTAATGGGAGCCAGCACCCATAGCGCTCAGATGAAATATTAAAAATTTATTAAAAGCATCTCCTCCGAGCTGAAAGAAGAAAATACTTAATCAGTCCTGACAATCAAAGCATGATCTAGTGGAAATGTAGACAAGATTCATTCCAGCATAGATAAGATGGATGGCAAGTCTTCCTAAGTTACATTGATTTATTTCATATGTTTTGTTATGTGCACAGCTCCATTCTCAGGTCTCTAATTGTACCGGTAGGTACACTGGCACCTCAGCTGATTCTGTTTATTCTTCATGTTTCATATCCAAAAACATGTCCAGGATATTCTGTTCAAATAGGGATGCCAATACATCAAACATGCTTCTGTCCCAAATTTGTGTGAGAGGTTGAAATGCTGCAGCTTTGGAGGAAAAGGTAAGGAAAACAAACAATGAAAGTCAGTCTGAAACTGATGAAATATTTAATTTGAAAATTTTAGTTTAAATGAAATTTCCACCTTTCCAAGTCTTTCATGTTGATTATTACAAGAGCTTCAGAAATCCATTGGGGCTTCACAGATCCCTCTTCACCTCCTGTGTTTTGTGCGATATATATGTCCAGCAGGTTAATGCACATCCAGAAGGAGAAGGGGGCACCACAGAAGCCTTGAGGCTGAAAGCCACATGGGAGTTCTTCCAGGCCTTTAACAAATATTTGAAATGCTTCTCTGTTTATCTACCAGGTCACCCAGTACCCAGCTGCGTCTTTCTGTCAAATTTACTGATCCTTAGACAAATTTCTTCTTTTCTCTCCTAACCAGTTTTCCCTATCATTCCCATTCACACCTCTGCCAATGTGTCCTGATTCACCAAACCAATAGATGAACTGATAGCATGACCATAGCAATTCATTTTGGAAGATTCCTCACACTCCTGTGCACCCTCATCTGCATTGCAGGTCACCAACTTTTAACCACATTCTGTGAAGCGCATGTCAAAATGAAAACCTAAATTATGCTGCAAGGATGACCTAGATCTACAGGACACTGCACTGGCTCATGACAGTCTTTTCCTTACTGCACGCTTTTGGTTGTTGCACTTAGGGAGCTGTACAAGATGGCTCTGACCACATCAGTTCCCACTGCAAGTGCTACAGTTCCATACAGAAACCAACAGTTTTAATTCCTTCTTCCTTAGACCCTGAGTTCCCTTTCAGCTCAGACTCCCCACTGATTAACCAACATCATCACCCTCCAAGCCACTGCTGAGAACACAGCTCTTCAAAGAGCCATATCAAACCAAGAACAATTATGTTTACTATCTTCATAAGCACAGTCATAAATTGCAGCATTAGCTAGACTTGTGGAAAAAGCATCTTTCTGTACTACATGAGCCTCTCGTTTGCTTGATTTTTACTCTTGAAATATGCTTGAGTCGGTTTCATTGCCACTGATGTTAAATAGAAAATCGTCAATGCAACACTTTGCAAAAAGGAAATTGTCTTTCAAAAATAAGTAATGCATATGGGTGAGATTTTCATTGGATCTACAAAATTAGCAGCATGAATCTCCTTGACTTTCCAAGATTGGTTCATAAGAATATAATCTAAATTATTAAACTCAAATAAGTTTGTACTATGAACTTCAGTGAAACCAGGATAAAGTCTTAAAAATGAAAAAGCTATTTCATATTGCTAATACAGCTACATATATGATCTATTCTGAGAAATAGCTTTAAAACACAACTATAAAACTGTTGGACATGTGTGAATGTGCATGCATATTTAAGAAAGAAAAACAACTGAATTAATTATATAGTCTGAGGAAACAATTAAGATGCAATGATGAAAAGCACTATAAAATCCTACACATGTGAATAATTGTGGTCATGGGGAAAGTTGGAGGGTATTCTTTGAGAAATAATATGCTAATGCGTAATTAAAGACTCATTGAAGACATGATACATCAAGAAACATACTTAAAGTTTCATGTTCAATCACCATACCCTGACTTTATTATTCTCTGGCTTATAAATGATTAAACAGGCAAGTATAATACCTTTTAGAATGCTCTAATGTTATTTTCAAAGTGTATCCATAATAGACTTGGCTCTGCCATGCAGCGATTTACTCATGTTGTGTGTTGGCCTGTTTACTGAGATGTTTTCTGTATGACTATACTGGTCTAACTCACCAAGCATTGCTCTGTAATAAAACTAATATTTAAAAACCTTTAAGAGGCTAAGCCAGCACTGATAGCTTTGATGAAGATTCCACCTCTGGCTGTGTCTCAGGATAATCAGGGACCCACAGCCATCTAAGGACAAAGGATGCCAGTAAGATTCTTACAAATATCTCAAGAGAGAACAAACACTTGCTTGAGAGAAACAATGCGGATACGGCAACTCTTTGGCATGTTTGGGAGTTTAGTCTGCTAGCTTAGCAATGGGAGGATTGTGAGACTTTAGGTAAGTTAAATATATGCAAAATCCAACGTCTAGTTTTAAATCATTTTGCTTCAAATCCTTATTCCTATGCCTTTATGCTAAATAAATGACTTTTTTTGTTTTTTTAATACATTCTGGGTGGGAGAATTCTGAAATGAAAAATTCTGACTGAGCCTTTACCTGCTGCATACAATACGGTTATCCAAGGGCCAGAGAGGGAGAGTTGTGACACCCATCACCAGGATAGTGAACGAGCACAAGGCCTCTGGCATAGGAGGGGGTGGGGAAAGGGAAGAGTCATGCAGTTTCTGCATCAAGGGGATGCAGATCAAGGGGATCTCCTCAGCGGGGTGAGTATGCGGTTTGTATGACTCTTACATCCCATACCACTATCTTATACTAATAACAGAATTGAAGATATAAGGCACATATTTATTAGGCTGTCCTTCTAGACATCCGTGAACCAAACTCCCAGGTACCAGCCATCTCTCCTGGCAGGTACCTGCAGGTCAGGCCCACTGGTAAAGGAATTCTAGAATTAAGATCAGAGTGAATATGATTACATTACAAAAGCAAAAAATCACATTACCACTGACTGGGTATGAAATGGCCACTGTATATTATTTTTTATCCTACTTCTGACCCACACTCTCTCATCTTGCAGAAATAAAAATGTACACTGGCATGCAGAGGAGTAAATTCTAGTCAGAAAACTTGCATGTGCATTTCATTGCTGAAATCTGAGCATGTTTGCATCTCTGACTACCTCACTAGGAATATAAATCAGCAAGTAGAAGTGGCATATGCTGAAGTTCACATCTATAATTCGTTCTGCGGCCACAAAAATGTGGGCATATATTTGGCAGGTGCAAACTGGATCTGCCAGAGGAAGAATGACTGTAAAAAATGCGGGCCTTTTTACTTATGAGGTTCCATGCTGTCCACTTTCTGGATTGGAGCTGGCTCGTGCCCAGCTGGCTTGGAGCTCAGGCAGAGGTGTGTCACATCTCTCATCTCCCCTCGACACAAGACAAAGTATTACAGTATCTTAAAAGAAAGCTGGAGCAGATCTCTCTGACAGGCTGTCCCTGAACATAGTCTTGCTTTCAGAAAATGTCTTCCTTTCTTTTCTCTTACCTGTAGATAGTTATGGGTAAGTAATGAAAATGCCTGGGCAAGACAGAGAGATAGTGAAATATTTCATCATTCTTTTGATTTCAAAGCTTGAAAGAGGTTACAGAGGGTTTTATGTAAAATACTTCAGATGAAGTCTAGCTGTATAAGGAAATACTGGGATGGATCCAGATACAGATGTGCTATCTATGCAGAAACTATTTGGCAAGTCAGTGAACTGTGATATTGTAAGAAAGTCTGGGCTTCAGTACAAGTTTTCAAAAAAACTGCCTGTTGGCTAAGCTACGCTAGTAAAGCTGTTTATTGGCAGAGAAGTTATATGGGAAGCTGAAATGAAGACCCTGCTTCTTTTCCCAGTGTGACTTTTTTCTCACCACAATTAATTTATTATAGGTAGTTCAGTCCAGACCTTCTGCATAGTGGTCGAGGGACAAAGTCTAGACATAATTTATTGGCCACTGCCTGGTGAAAACAGAACTGCAGCATCCACATTTTCCCTCTGTTTCTCTTTTTTCTTTTGCCAGACACATCAAGTACACTATAGGCTAAATATCTGGTATGTGAGTCCAAACTGAGTGAGGAAGGGTTTCCTTCACTAGAGCAGCCCTCTGTCATGTGGTGGTGTTTTTCCATTGCATTAAACGGTAAATATCAAACTCAACAATAACAACAGTAAAATCTTGATTACTTGGCATGTTTGTTGTGTCTTTCACAAGAGCGTATAAAAGCATGCAGCAATGTTCATTAGGTTCTTCCATTTCACAATTCCTCTGTCAGCTGCCTAGATGTTTTTATAGCCATTTTATACTTTGATAAAAGAGAAGAACAGCTTGGTGAGAGGGCACCATCAGTTGCACCTCATATCAGCAGCAAACCCAGGCATGGAAACCCAAAAGCCTGCCTGCATTGTTGAAGAGAATGCCCCAATGGCATGGAGAAATGTCACGCAGCGAGCACTGTGGTATGGAAACAGGCCAAGAGCAGCAGCAGCTTGGCATTTGAAGGATTCCCTTCCCATCTTCCAAATGTTTTCCCAACATTCATTTAACAATTCACTAACCTGTAGAAGATCATCGAGCGCAGGTCCATACTAAGCTGGGATTGACTGTCTGCTCCAGGGCTGCCTGTCAAATCCGAGGCATGGAGAAAATCAGCACTCAAGTCTCTCCGTGCCCTGGGGCCGCTCCACCAAGATTAAATAACCCCCGTTTACACAGGCACATAAGGGCTCTTTTTCTCCCTTGCAGCCACATGGGTCAGAGCTGTGAAGCCTGGTCCCCTTGCTGCCCTACACAGCAGCCTGGCAGCACCATGCTCTGGTCAGATGTGAATGTTACTCAAATGCTCTAATGAAAAGTTCCCTCAGCTTAGCCGATTTACCCCACACCAGAAGCAAACAGAAGTGAGTGGCACTAAGCTTGCAATGCTTCAGAAGACGACCCTCACCAGGGTTTTCCTGCACCCTCAGCCAGCCTGACACGAGTTCACATTAATTCCCCAGCCAGCTCTGCAAAGGCCACACAGCTGCAAGGCATGGCAGTGGTTTCTCTTGTTTCTTACTCAAAAAACAGGCTGTTGCTGAGGACGTAGCTGCAGCTCCGTGGGGGAGCAGGGCATTGCTACTCTGCTGGGTAAACCTTGTAGAAGGCAATGGTGCCTGTGAGGGAAATGACCCCGTTTGACTTCCAAGCTCTGGGGGGGTTTGCATGGCTGCCAGTGAAGGAAAACTGCCTTTTTCCCTTTGTAAAATGGGTGGATATGATGTATAAACTATCGCACAGGAACAAAAGATTGGTCTGATAAGGCTAGCTCCCAGCATGAGCAAATGATTTGACGTAAACCAAGAGCAAGGCCTGTACAGGGCAGTTCAGTCTCTGACAGAAAAGGAAAAAAAAAAAAAAAACTTCCAAAGGTTCCCCTGATACACGGCTGCTCGTGGCTCAGGTGCTGCATGCCCCCCAGGATTCAGCCTTGGCGCCAGTTCCCTGCCGTCCCACCTGCCTGCTGCACCTGCTCCTGGCTCTCTTCACCTGCTCAGCAGCCCAGCTGATGGCCCAGTGCTCTTCTTTAACACCTCCTGCCCACCAGCCGGCAAAAAGCCATCCTTCTGTGCCTTTGAGGTACTCATCCTCACCTTAACCAGAATCACGCCATAGGGAAAAAATTGCTATGGGGTCACTTTCTGCTGTTCCTAATTCTCACCCATGCAGAAATTCAACATTAATTCAACGGAAGAGTCATTTGAGCAATAACTTCTGGAGGGGTAATCTAGATGTTTTCATGTCATGTTTGACAAAGCTGACCCCAGGATGTCATCAACATGTTTGTAACTGAAAATCAGACTAATCTGAAGAAAAAAAAAAAAAAAAAAACAGATGTAACTTGGCGGGAGGAAATGTTAATATGCACTCAAGTCTAAGTGATAATACCAAAAATTAATAAATAAATACAGTAGCCATTCAAAACAAAAGAAAGGTCCATGCAAGGGATTCCCCTGGCAACCATTCCCAAGCATCTATAATACTAGTGTATATTGGCTGCAGTAAGACATGACCTGGAGGAAATAAGAACGAAGAACTGAAAATTTGGAGAAAACAAATGATGCTCCCCAAACCTCCACAAGCTCATTTATAGAACTTTTTTTTTTTTTAACTTTTTTTTTTTGCAAGCTTGAACACCTCGTGTGTAAATCTCTCACACAGAATGAGGAAAAAGCAATGCAGATAGGAAAAAGACATGAGAAAGAAAATGCCTCACATTAAGGTGATCCAGAAGTAGTTAGGCAGTAACTTTCTCTGAAGAAATTTTTTTGATGATACTAAATTATTCAGGATAATTAAGGGCAAAGGCAGGCTGTGAATAACTGGAGAGGAAAAAAGAGAGTCAGTAAGGAAGAAATGGCAGATGAAATTCAGTATAGATTAATACAAAATGATGCGTATCTATAATGAGATAATGGTTGCAATGCAAGGGAAAGGTCTTAGGGCTGTCATGGATGGTTCATGAAAACATGAGATCGGTTCTCATTAGCAGTCAAAAAATAAAATTTTAGGAAAGAAAGAGAGACGAAATTAGAAAACACCATTATGCCATTCATAGTTCATCCAGACCCTAGGTACTGTGTGCATTTCTTGCCTCCTTGATCCAGAACGGCTCTAGGTAAAGTAGAATCTTCAGAGAAGGGCAGGAATTACAGTCAAAGCCTGGAAAACAACTGTACAGAGTAGTTTCACAGGCCACAGAAGGGAATATTTAGGGGCAATATGTCAGACACCAGACAGACAGGACTGGCATGGAGAAAGTAGAGATTTGGTATTTCCTTACCTGCTTGAATGCAAGAACCAGAGGTTAGCAAAGGAACTAGCAGAGACCAAGCCAAGAATAAGGGAAAAATCAGGTGTTCTTTATGTAGAGAATAGTAGACCTCCTACATTCATTTCCAATGATTTTGTGTTTCCTAGTATTTGACATAGGCTCAAGAGGAGAGCGGAGAAGTAGATGAAAAAGGAACCCACCGAGGGTTGCTAAATGCAGAACCACATCCAGTTTAGAAATCTATTTTCAGCTCAGGAAGATTTCAGTCAGAGGCTGAGACAGCAGTCATATATGCTTGTCCAGAAGTTGATATTGGGCTAGGCAGACTTTAAGTACTCCTGTGGTTGCAGTGTGTTAGGTTAGGAAAGTACATCTCAGAGGCTTTCTAAGATTTGGGGGCAAAACAACAAGGGGACAGTTTTTCAAAGTGTTTCAAATATCTAACCACATTTTTTAAAATCTGGCCCTAAATACACAGACCCAGTATCTGTTGCTTCTTGGACAATTCAATTTGAAGCCAGAACAGAGCAAGCCAGTACAAAACAATGACCCATGATGCAATCAGAAATGTTCTGTGTTCCAGACAAGTGCTGATATTTCTTGTTAATCACCATATTGTCTACACAAAGGCCTTATTTTACAAATATTTGTGTAGGCTGTTTTTACAGAAATGTGAGAGATTTAAGCACAATTAGAGAAATGCAGCTGATTTGCTGGAAGACACCCTGTAACAGACACTGTTTGTGTCCTGCCATCAGTAACAAACGTCCGCACAGGCACAAGAACACATGTGATTGCATACCTGAAAGCAAAATGCGGTTCCCAGGTAGGTGTTCAAAGGCAACCTTCTGATAACAGAAGCCAAGCTATGATACTCTCCGTATATATTTGAAAAAAAAAATATTCATATGGCTTCATTCTTTGCTTGCGTTTGAAGAGTCATCTGGGTAGCGTGACCTGGGCAGTATCATACTGATCAGTACTATTGTCATCTACTGAATCACATTCCAGTATCCCTCAAGGAACACTGGACCTCCTCCATGTCCTTCCACCTATCCTGGGCTTTCTAGCTGTCCGCACTCTACCATGAGCACTACCTTAGGGCACAAACCTCTGTAATGCCAAGGGCTTCTCTGCTTGTGTTGCCTGAGGTTCCCCAGCGAGTCCTTGAATCATGTAAATCCTGTCCAGGTTCCTCAATGTTTAGCTAGTCTACCGTCCTTTAAAAGTAAGCTCAAAGAATCAGCTCTGTGTAGTCTTTGTTACTGCTTTAGCCTTTTAATGCCTGATATTTTACAGGGATTTAGATTTTTAGACAGTCTTTGAGACATTTTTACTTCAGTCTTCCGCTTTCTGGGAAAATCACCTGCACAGTCACCAGGTTACAAAGACTTTGAAACTCATTTATTTTTATTTTTATCACAAAAGGCACACCACTCATGTTGATTGCCAGTGATTTAATATATTATCACCTAATACTTTTTCTTAGCTCATTAAAAGTCAGAAAAAAACGTATTTCTTAGGATTATTTTCTTTAAAAGTTCTGTTGGGAACAATTCTATTCTGAAAAGCATTGCATTTTGGCTTCGGGAAACCTAAGAGACACGTAGTTCTGTTTCTATCCCTGCTAAGAGCTCTTCAGACTTCCTAAATGGAATTTCTGTGGTTTCAAAGGGGAATCATCTGATTGTCATGAACAATAGCAACTAAGGGACCATGAGAAATTTTACTAAAGAATTTTGGAAAAACAGAGGCTTCAGCAATTTACCACACACATGCTAAAGGGACTTCATTACATGATTTTACAATTAAGGAGAAACATCAAAACATATTGTCACGTTTAAGTTGAAAACAACGGCTTATATTGAAAAGCATCTGTTTCAAGTTAACTACAGATGTGAACTGTTGATAGAAACCATGACTATTATCATTGGTGCTTTTGTTTTAGTTCATTTTGTATCACAGAAAACTTAACTGATTCAGGCATCTTTTAATAAATTTGATCTTAATCCAATTAGGCAGAAAAATTCTGATATTTTGAAAAAATGGGTATAGTTTGAAGCTCTTTCAAGTAAAAAATTTCCCTAACATTCTGAAGTACTGTGCATTTTTATCTGTGTAGTATATTAGCTATATAACTGCTCAAGTGTAGACGCTTTGGACTGATTCAGCTCTCACAAATAGTTATTCTTACTCTCGGAAACAAGTATGTTTCTTACTCTCGGAGCCATTTCATATGCAAACCAGCATAAGAACTGTAGCAGAGCATTTGATATTCCCCCACTGGCAATTTGCAAGAAGAAAAAAGAGAAAAAGCACTCTACTTCTTAGCTGCTGCCAAAGTGCACGGTCACTGGGAAGAATGAGAGAAAATTCACGTAAGACAATGTTGGCCACAAATGAGCACATGGACAAATTTATGAGTGCACAGAGAATGTAGCAAAAGTGCAAAATGGAAGTGACCGGACGTTTTGAGGTGCCTGCTGCAAGTCTGCAAAGCAGGTTGAGAGAACTTGAAGAGCAAATATCTTTTATTGGACCGACAGGGCTATATGCAGCAGTATGTATGGATGGAAAACAATGGAGAAGTGCTGATTTGGGGCACTTGTTTTTTTTCAGGTATGGTGTTACTAAACCAGTACTATTTTTACATACTCCAAAGTCCTTGCAAAATGAACCCAATAGAATGAAAGAACATTACAAGGTATTCAGCTACAAAAGATGCATCATACATATTGTTGAAGGCAATATAGAAGAAAGACAGGCAAAAGATTATGAAATACTGTGTATTAATACAGCTGTTAACTGAAAGATTTTTAACACCTGGTAAACAGCAATTTACTACTAATTCATTCCAGGTTGCAGTGATAGCTTGTAAAATACTCAAATGCAGGTGGTAGCTGACCAGATTTAATGATAATACTTTGTATTTTGGGAGAGTGGATTGCCCAGTCTGTCACTGAAAGAGCAGAAATGGCCTAACTATACTCTTTTAACAGCAGGACTAGGTAGCAAGCAACAATATTGCTCATTTTAAGTAAAACTTGTTGTGAAGTTTTTTGTACAGTGAAATAATTTCTGCTGATCTCTGCATTTTTAAACTTCATATCACTACACTGCTTTTCTGCAGCCATATACAAATCCCATGTACATAATAAGATGTGTTTCTGAAGGGCTGTGATAAAAATTTACATTTTTTGAGCAAACAATTTTTTCCACATATGAAAATGCTTAAATAAAAATGTAATGACTGGATCCAGAAAAAACCTTCAGGCCACAGAAAACTACTTTAATCTGTGAATATGATTTATATCCATCACGATACAAAACTTCTCAGTGAACAGCATAGTTAGTCATAAAATGTGGCTTTATATTTGTTCTTGTTAATGCTGCCTGTCTTTGTCCTGCGCATAAAAATTCGTGCTTTTTTTTCTCTCTAATGTATCTCTGCTCAAAGGAATAGTTGACTGGACGAGGTGTTTTTGGTGGAAAATTAATCTATTTAACAATATCCTCAACCAGCCACATTATGCCTGATGACAAGTTAATCTGGTCATATTACGGAAAAAAAAAAAAAAAAAAAAAAAGTAATAATAATCCTGTCTTACCAATGTGACCCAAAATACTTGACAGAGGTATTTGTGGAAAAGGAGACTTTAAAAGTAAAGAGTTTAGTAATCTTACATTTGCCATACAGTGTCCTGCAGTAGGAAAAGTTCCTGTGTTGAATGTGGGGTAATTCAGCCTGGATGTCTTTCAGGGCTGTAGTGATAAGTGCAAAATGAATCAGCTGAAGTTCCAGGATGGGCAGGAATAAGTGGCTAAATCCGATGTGACCAATTTAGAAGCCATTCAACTTGGTTATGCAAGACTATGCCAGAGGGAATCCTAAATTTTTCAGAATCTGGCCCCATATAACTTGTCATTAATTATCTTGGTTACAAACACATAGATGAAACAGAAATGCAGCATGAGCTCTTTAACTTACAAGACTTGTTTCAAACACTTCTTTTATTTATTTCCATGTCACTATGCTAACAAATGTATGTTTAAGTGACACTGTGGCCTCATAACTTCCTACTGTCACGCAATAAGATTACAGAGTTGATAATTCTATCCTATAAACATAGCCAGAAGCTAGTCTGGCCAAAAAAAAAAAAAAAAAAGACTATTGTTTCCAAGCCCTTCACTCCATACAGAGGTTTTTACCCCTTTCAGCTGTGCCAAATGCTGAATCAATTTATCAATTTTTCATGTAGCTGGGCAAGGGGCCGGCGCTAAAGAAGGGGGCAAAATAATCTTGGAAATAGGAAGTGTTTGACCACCATTGTTTGCACAGAGACCCTGCTACCTTGATGGGCAGTTCAAGGACTGGATGGCAGCAATGAGCAGGATGTCAGTTAAATTGTTCATTTGCTATTCAGAAGAAATATGAGGATAAAGGAATGGGAGGAAAACCACCATCAACCGTCTGTTCTTTTAATGCTAATAATGACTTTAGTCAAAGCATTTATACTGATTGATTATATTAAGCAAGCAGTACTTAGTTTGGCTTTGTTCATGAAAATTGAGTTTACAATGTGAGATAAGCTGCCAGCCAACTATGCAGCTTCCATGCAGGTAGAACTTGTTGGTGTTAGGGAATGGCTCTTCAGCCAGCACTATTCAGGAATGTACTTGTGTCTGTGACTCGGGTTACACTAACACTTAAGTACCTTCCCAAATGGCGATGGAATTGCTCTTGTGCTAAATATTGTGGGGTTTTCCTTATGATGGCACTGGTAACAGAGCTTCACAGATTATGACCATAAAGGGAACATTTCTAGGGTCACATCGCATTTACTAAAAAAAGTGCATCAAAATCCTCAGCAGTGCTTCTGCTACTGAAATCTCTGAAGCCACTTTCTGCTCACACTTCATGACAAGTGGGCTTACATAGTAGGATAAACCAGGAGGCAACTGCTAAATCCTGTACACATGTAAACCCTCTTGATGTCAATATTTGCACTCTTTCATAAGAGGTTTATTTTAGCAAAGGCAGCAGCATCAAGACTAACACCTTGGCCAGAATTTACAAAGGGAAAGGAAAGCTTTTTCCACTTAAGTTCCTATCAGCTGTATCAGCAGTAAATTCCTCATGATTCAGGGAATCCTATAATCTTACATAGTAAATCTTTTACAGAGTCTAATCTCCATCACAAAATCCATTCATATGCAAGAATTGACCTTCTGCCAGTCTTTAAAGAAATCAAAGTTACATACTGTAAAATAAAACTCTGACTAAAAATAATACTTATTCTTTAGCTTTCATCCTTTATTCTGAAAGCGAAGTAGTGATTCTGTGATTGTCTCTTCTTGGTATCCATAAATTATTTATTTGCTTCATTCACTCAGAAATCCTTCAGTGAACTAGAACTAGAACAAAATATCAGGTTAAAGATGTTTCCCTTTGATGGTTTGAGTATTTCATCGTTGTTTGTTACATATTTTCATCATTTGCAGCTCTAATTATGAAAATGTAATGTTTTCTTAGTGGGGAAATGAAAGATTCCCATAATAAAGAGATTTAGAGCCTAAAACATAGATACTATAACCTCTTCTCTTGGCAATATCCATAGTCTGGTAAGCAGTCAAAAAACACTCAGTTTGGCCTATGGTTATACTCTGTGCAAATATCAGGTGAGTGAGAAAAGAAGTGTGAACTGGAAGCCTAACCATCTCCTTCCCCATTCTTCTATTCATTACAAGATTGCAGACAAAGAATTGAGACTTGTATCTTTATCACACTTTATCCAGGGAACACTCTGAAGGAAAAGCTCTGAAATATAAAACTTATTTTGTTCTTTTTATCTATGCTTTTGGCACAAATTATGATATGTAAAGTATGACCTTCCCAGAATAAGACCAGGAGCCAATTTATAGCACCAATATCACAAAATGAGACCTGCAGGAGGAACTTGTTGTACATTAATTACAATTATCTCATTAAATCTAGCATGATACCTTAACCACTTCATATCTATTAATTCCTTTTTGATAACACAGTACTGGTCAAAAAAGTCCAATACCATTTAGGAGTATCAGTGCATACTAACTTTTAGTTGCTTCCTTTGAACCCGTATCTGTACTATGTATGAGAGAAAACAATTTGTTTCCAAAAAAAGCTGTCGCATGGCTGGCATTAACTAAGGGGCTGTGCAGTGATTTCTAAAATGCTAGGTTCCATTCCAGCCGTCATCTATCTAAACTTTTGTGACCACTTCCCACTCCCTCCCACCATCACTGCCACTTGAACTGTGCAGCCAAGGTGAATCAGAAAACCATTTTCCATAGTCTTGCAGACCATGGGACACAGTTTGGAAACTACTCCCATAAGATAGCATGGGGCAAGTTAGAAACAGGAACAGATAACACTTTCACCCTTATATTGCCAGCATGTTCACCAGCAGAATGGGTATATTCACCTAGCTGTAATACTCCCCAGTAAGTCGTGATTACTCAGCAGCTCTGTAAATACAAAGTCTAAAGTTTTTGTAAATAAAGTTCAAAATAGCATGAGGGACTCCTAAGTGCTCATGACTTTGGAATTTTCCTAATTTCTATAATCATTACCCTAAAATATACCAGAGAGATGACAACCTCAATGTTTGAAATGTGCTCTTAAATACTCTCTGCATTAAGTACTTCGCCTTTATCGAATCAACTGTTCAGCTGTATCTACAATCAAATTAGCAAGTTTTGAAGAGCATCTGCTAACCTGGACTGAGAATATTCATAGAATATTCATATTATTCATAGAATACTATGAGGCAACTTACTATGCATTGCAAACATTTGGTTCTGTATTACTCCAAGATTTTTGCTTACAGCGGTTTGTGCTTCTGAGGTGTTATCTAAGTGCAGAATACTAAAGAGTATAAAAAATAAGAAAGACACAATGTGTTCACATATACTTTGATGGGAAGGATGATGAAAGTGTTTCACAAAGGTCCAAATAACTGATATACTCTGTACTGTATGGCTGACTTTACTTGTGAATTTGAGCATTTCCACATGTGCTGGGCAGCTGGCACATGTCACTCTGTGCCTGCTCAGAATTACTGGACTGGGGGAATTTACCCTGTGAGAAGGGAGCAGAACATAAGCAGAGCTCTCTGAACAAAAGTAACCATCGCTGATTAAACTTACCGTTACTAGGGAACCATAATAAGATGACATTAAATAGTCATTGACTCATTTCCCAGTGAGGAATGAGAACTGAAAGGGTTACCATATGCCATTAATTTAAACAATATCAGAGAGGCCTCATAAGAATGAGAAATGACTACCATGAGTAATTTGCACATATATTAGGTCAGGTTATTTTTGAATCTTGAGCTTTATCAAAAAAAAAGAATAAAGATTTTAGAGATTCTCCTACTAAAATATGATTCTCTAGAATAGAACTCTAAGAGCAGAAGAGATGTAATCTGTTACCAACTCTGGTAGATAAACACCTGAGACTATAAATATCAATATGTAAATAGTTAAGGGAACTAATATTGTCTTTGATTTAAGGATCAGATTCTTGGCTGGTGCAATATTCAGCATATCTCCATCCAAGTCAGTTGCTGTATGGCTGCACTGATTTACAGCCACTGGAGACCCAGACAATGTAGACAACAGCTATTCTCAGAAAGCATTCGTTGGAGGAAACTGTTTTGATGAGGCCAAGCTCTGTACCCCTTACTCAGATACATGGTCCCAATGGGATTAAGAGCAAGAAGAAAAAAATATGGCCCATTTTCTGAAAGTTATGCCTGAGAGCTGAACATAAATTCTGATGTAGCAAAATAATGATTGTATTTGAGATACACACATGTTTAAAACCCCATAGAATAAAGCTCAAATTTTAAAAGTGGTAGTGCCTGAAACACAATCGGGCCTGAGCTGAAAAGATAAGAAACCAATCCAACATATAGATGCTGACATTGTTCTCCCTGTCTTACTCGACAGCTGCTTGTCTGAGGATCTGTCAGATGGAAAATATGTGAATGCGATGAAACATCTGTTATTGTATCTCTGCTCCCCTCCAACTCCTTAAAAGCAAAAACTGCAGGCTTGTTACTATTTTCAATAGCACCCAGACATTTGTTGTATGTACATGTTGGAGGAGCTGGACTGTAGATAGCATGGGTTCAGGGCTGCCTGCGGAGGGAAGGGAGGGCAGAGCCCTGGACATTAGTCTCAGGCATGTGATGTAATACAAATACAATGTCTTAAAGCAGCATATAATCCTAAAAAGTGTAATTCTAGATTATTTCTTTTTGAAAATGCTTAGCAGGAGGATACCTAAATGCATAAGTAGCTACTTTCCTAACTAGGGAGATAATTACTAGCCCAGCTGCTTCTGTTACCTCTTTTCATCTTTTCAGAGAGCTACTTCTCTGATCTCTTGCATGTTGACAGCACATGGCATTTGTACCTGCTGGACAGACTGACAAATTATTCCTGGCATGGTTATTATTGTTTTGCTTCTTTGATGGAGAAACTGGGAGTGTGTCAGCAAACCGGGTGCAATTAAGCAAAAACAAGGAGGCTCCATTTTCAGATAGAGGAGAGGAGTAAAAGCAAAGAGTCCAACTGTTTGTTTCTGTTGGCTTTAAGCAATAGCTAGGCAGCTTCACAAACTTAATAAAATATGCTCCCTGTTCCTTAATGCCTATAAAATATATATCCTGTACAGAAACACCATCTCACACCAGGCTGAGATTTCAATGAAAAAAGTATGTTGGTTCAACTGAATGTTATTTCGTTTACTGACAGGCAAGGTACTTTGTATCATTTCAAAATCTAATACCCATTTGGCTGCTTTTTCGCAGTCTGTAGACGCAGCAGTAAGCAGGTTTAACCACACCAGGAAATTTTAATTTTTAACCTAAAGATGAGATGACAGTCTGTCTTGGTTGCTGTCATAATCTTCCATCTCAAGCTGACATGTTTATTCTTGGGCATTTACACTGTGGTAGAGAATGCCACGAAGCAGCTGAGTTATAAATGTTAGTTTTGATTGAATATGACACTGCAAATAAACACGCCTATGCACTCCATAGCTTTATCATTCACTTTCATCCTCATCAGTCTGTATCTGATACCACTGGGCACCTACTGCCCACAAGTTAAGAGAATCACAGAATGGTTGAGGTTGGAAGGGACCTCTAGAGATCATCCAGTCCAACCCCCTGCTCCAGCAGGGACACCCAGAGCACGGGGCACAGGGTGGCAGCCAGGCGGGTTGGGAAGATCTCCAGAGAAGGAGCCTGCACAGCCTCTCTGGGCAGCCTCTTCCAGGGCTCTGCCACCCTCACAGGAAAGAAGTTCTTTCTCACATGGAGGTGGAACTTCCTGTGTTTCAATGTGTACCCATTACCCCTTGTCTTGTCACTGGCCACCACCGAGAAGAGTTTGGCCCCAACGCCGATCCGCCTGCATGTCCAAGCACCTGGAGGCAATGTCTCGCTCATGGGCGACATGCAGCGAGGTTGACTTTTACACAGGCACTTAAACAGCTTTGCAGAAAACCTGCAAAGAAAGCCCCCTCCTGGGGTGGTTTTTCTAATAGCACCTCAGAATATTGGAGCAAGCTTTTGCTAGCACGTTTCAAAAAGTGGAGTGGGCATCAGACAAGCATACATGAAAACGACCTAGAATACCAGCTAATAAGAACAGAGATTAGGTGTGAAAGCATAGCGCTGTGAAAAATAATGTAAAAGCTCTGGAAAAATAGCCGACTTTCACTGTGAAACTCCTTGCTACCTAGCCATCATACTTTGCTTAAGGAAGAGGAAAACATAGCAGCAGAGAGGGAGAATTTGCACAAAATATCTATGATCAACCTCAGATTAGCCCAGAAAAGATTTCTTTTAAAGAACAGCCTTCATCGTGTTACTCTCCCTGTAAAATGGGTGTAGAGGCAAATCTCACACAGTAACGAAGGTGGAAAAATCATAGTAAATCTCCATGTCAGTGCCTTTTGTTTTTATGGCTTTGGATGTGCACTTTGCAGAGCCGTAAAAGCATGGAAAAAACTACAAAACAAGTAAATGCTCTTCTTTAACCCTTTGGCACTGGGCAAGGAGTGTCTGGAAATCTTGACTTTGAGTTTCAAGGGTATCAAAACAAAACAACAAAAAAGCAGCTCACAACCATCAAAGCCTGGCAAGAGAAACGAGGAACATAAAAGCTGTGAAAATGAGGCTAGCTAGACAAAAAAATAAAGGATTGGCTCTAAAAAATATTAGTCTCTGACTGATTTCTGAAGAAATACAAAGACTATATCTTTTTTAAAAGACTCATTGCTTCTACTTCGAAAAAGTGGGATTTAAAGCAGAAAATGAGAGGTTCCTTTTATTGCTGGTAAAATAAATAATAAATAAAGTAAAAATAAATAATAAAAAAAATAGTAAACTAGTCTTCATAAGGTGTCATTTTTTGTCATGATCCCCCATTGCAATCAAAGAAAAAGTTCAAATAAGGTGATAGGATGAAATGTGTCTGAGCATTATAAGGCCACTTTGCTTCCAAGCTTGAAATTCCACTGGGATTCAAAAAGCTTAGCACCATGGTTTCAAAGTAAAAGAAGAAGGATGTAATCTCTATTTTGACACGGAGTTATGAGTAAATAGAAAGTTAGCTAGAAAACTTCCTTCTAGCTCTGACACACAGAAAAATAATAATAGGTTTCTTGGATAGTATAGATAATTTAAATATAATAACATATAAATATAATAATATTATATATAAT
>VZSV01000057.1:1549893-1565608 GCA_013398735.1 Nothocercus julius
ATGAAATCAATATAAGTCAATATTAGTAGATAATTTGATGCAATATTGAATGTACATGTTTATAGTGCTGACTAAATGTCATCATATATTTTTATGCGTGCATGTATGTACTATATATGTGTATATTCCTTGATTTTACCAAAATATTTTGCATTGCCTGTCTTCATCTCTGTGTTATCCTGGTCCCTGCTTTCCCATTCTACACTTTACCACCAGGACTCCCTACCATTCTCACATCTCTAATTTTCTGACTTTTGCTTCTGATGTATTACAAGTACATGAAGTTTAAACAAAGACTATGTTCAGAGCTATTGGACATGGGGCATTCAAAACAACAAGTATCCAGTGCTTGGGTGGTTTAACTGTGACTTCTAGCTTAAGAGGGGCCCCAATTTGATAATGTTCAAGTGTCTGACTATGCATATGGTACTTCTGGGTGCTGCAGTGCTCCAGCCATTACCTTCATTGATTCATTTGAAGCATTCAAGTATATAATGCAGCAAAAGGGACTGATGTGAACAACAGACCAACCATCCAAAAGTGAGCTGTTTATTGGAAGAGGAGATAGTAATGTGTCTCAAGTGCACATAACTGCTGTCCTCTGAGTTAACCTCATCACCTCCGGAATGCATCAGGTGCACTCAGTGGAGGTGGGCTGTGATCAGGGACCTTGCTGTCCATCTCTGCACTGCTGTGGCACATGGGTGGCAGCAAAGGGACCAGTTGGTGAGACCGTGGGAGCTCCAGGAAGCTACAAGGGGAACCGCAGTGCAAAATGGTGTAGCAAAGAGGCCATGGGGAGGCCAGGCTGTCAGGTGAGCTTCTCATTATCAAAATGCCTAAATTCATCTTCAGCATCAAATCAGGCAGTGCAAATAATGACTGCAGTTCATTCCTTGTAAAAAGAAAATTATGAACACAAAGTTACTTGAAAGGGCTGTTATGAGGATTAACATGTGAAGGGTGGAGAGGAATTTAGATATGACAGTAATCAGGACAGAAACAGAATATTTTTTTAAGAAGGCTGAAGTACAATTTCTGATGGTCATGACAAGAATAATCTTCAAGCTCATTCTTTTCTCAATGCTTTTTATGTTCAGTTAAGATAAAGGTTTGCCCACACTTTTGGATGTAGAAAGCCTTCCCTTCTCCCAAGCAGAACAGCAGAAACCTCTAGTTCTGTTCCCCATGTTCTGCGCCCCCACTACAGTTAAAAAAAAAAAAAAGGTTGCAGGAACAGGTGTGTGTGCTTCATAATCACAGGCAGAGCACGTTAGGAAATTGCTAGCTTCAACTTTGAAGAGACTGTATAATAAACTAAAATTAAGCCTTCTCTTCCCCTGGGAAAAACAAAAGCATTTGTTAAACCTGCAAATCAACAGATTGTATTTTATCTGTACTAAATTTGAGCTATTTTACTCTTCCTTCAAATTACATATACATTAAAGGACATACAGCTACTTTTTGTACCTTTTTGTTCTTTCAGCCTCTACCTTGATGTCTATTACAGTTGCTATAGGTACCTAAAAGGTAAGTAAGAGGCATGCAATTCTTTAAAGGAGCAGTGCAAAGTCCAAATACAAGTCATATTATAGTATTTCAAAGTCAGCAAGTGTACTGAAGCAAGTATTGCGAACTTCCCTAGCAACTCAAAAGACAAAAAACATGCTTAATATTTAAACCCTTCACCTTTTCCTCCGTGAATATGAAATACATGAATCACAGTTTCCCCTCCTTTATGTTAGTCAGGTTTCAAGTCTTAAGATCTCAGATCTTGTGATTTTCCTCCAGGTCGTCCTGGTTTAATGATTAGTCCACACTTTCCATGAAACAAAGAGCTAAATTTCTCATGCCAGTATTATAGCATACAAAGAACTGCGTTAGGTGACTATGGAGCCTGCAAAGCGAAGTCCTCAGAATTTCACATCAAAGACAACAAAGGCTTGTTCAAACATTTAAAGTTATGGGTGTAAGCAAGTCTAAGATAGTTAGCCAGACTCCTTCTATAGACAGTAAAGTGAAACAGGTATCTTCAGAGTGACTGCTGCCATCCTAGGATGTTTGGGATGTTTGAGATGTATTGTCCTTGGAAGACGACTATTTCTTTTTACAGGATACAAGTGATTAGCAAAGATGTGGACAGTTAGTTAAGATACATCTACTACTCACAAACAAGGGAGAACTGGTTGGGGATGTGGTAATCAGTGGCAGCCTTGACTGCAGTAATCATGGGACTCCAGCCCACCCTAGGCTTTGTTTTCTCCTCCCAGCTTTGGCCACCCAATCAAGCTGTCCATAAGAACTCGGTGTTTTCTCCTCTTCCCTCTAAGTTTCTGAGCTGCAACGAGGACAGCACTAGGATCGCAACATAACCTTGGATTTAGTTCTCCCCTGTGAGGTACAGAACACCGTCACAGGGAGACCCCTGCACAAATGTTGCAGCCCTGGGTTGACACATGCTCAGAGCACAGGCATCTTCAAAGATGTTGATGCTGATCTCTGGTAAACATGTGGAAATGGTATTTCTGGAGGACCATAATGAATTCGGATTGGGTAGGTTTTCACAAGGATAACATTACTCACATTTTCGATCTCACTTTTAAAACTTATCAGGCAAACAGTTGAGTCAAAGCTTAGACACACTAGAGATATTCAATGAGAAGTCTGCATAACATTTTCTTATCACTGGGAAAATGTTATGTCATTCCTGACTTTATTTTGAGCAACATTAGCTTGAAAAAGGAAACATCCAAGATGTAAAGTAACATCCAAGATGGAAGTTATGATTTTTAAACAATCTGAGCAAATAAAACTAGCGGATGGTTCATCCTATGGCTCATCCTATAGATCATCCTAATGGAACATCCTATAAAGGATGATCACCGTGGAATTTGGTAAGCAAACTTAACTTCCATTATCATTTCCACTTCTTCCTAAACAGAAGATATAACAACTTCAGCCACCTCTGCGTTCCAGTGCATTTCTTATAGAAAACGAATAGGGAAACAAAAAATGTATTTTCTTACCCAGTGCATGGTAAACCAGAGTAGTGCAGTGATGAAGTACAAAGGTGATGAATAAGTCTTAAAAATCAGTTGAGCTGGTGATCCGAAGCATCACAAGGCGATGCAGCCTAGTGGTCTCTGGAAGCAGGAGAGAGAGATAAGGTCTTTCTCTACCTATTAAGTGATGAAGTGGCAAAAATGGAGCAGTTGTCTCAAAGATGAGTCTTTTTAGTCCATCTACCTTAAATCAAGAAGCACTTATGCCCGTTAAGGTTATCCAACAACTTTACTGTGTTCTGTCATCTTGTAAAGGGGAAGCTTTTCATAGAATTTCAAGAAAAATGCAGCATTTTTACCAAGGTTTGAGATTTGTTCATTTAGTATTAATGAAACCTGAAATACACCAGTTGCCAAACTTGCCAGTATGCACAGGTTTCCAGAGTAACCTGTTTTCATACTGTTTTCTTTTTACGTTAGTGGAGAAATAAAATAAAAATAACATTGAGGATTTTGTTTTGCTTTGCTTATTTTTTGTCAGCATCTGTGAAGGCTTTTTTTTTTAATGTTCTTTTTCAATACCATATTCTTTGTGTAGCTCCAGAAGTAATACAGCCAAAGATAGTTTCAATTATCCAATATAGAGTATGCAGGAAAACACAGCACTATGGATCCTTTCTCTTCTTTCTATATTTTGCATCTGTAATCAAGCTCATGTGCATAATGACATTTAGACATCCTATTACTTGATTGTGCCTCTAATTCAGGAAGTGAGATAAATAAGTGGTATCAGCTGGGCCAGCAATTAATTGCGCATTGAATTGCAATTTCAAAAATAGAGCCTGAGTCAATACTTCTAAAAAAAACAAAAAAACGCTAGTCCCAGAATACCAGTGTATCATGTGCGTTTGAACATATATTGTAAAAATATACTCAGTTATTGATTTTTTTTTTTTAGATACATGGGGCAATATGAGGTGGATATATACTGCTAAGTATGAGAGAGCACTGACCTGGGCTGGCTCCTTCAGAAGGAGCTCATATGGCTCAGCCCATGAAATGCATTGCATTAATAGCATCTGGCAACATGAAGGCAACAAAAGCACAACACTGGCATGTCTGTTCACTCAGAGTGGTGTGAAAAGGCAATCACCTCCATTCCCAGAAAGTACTCTATACACATTCCCATATATATAATCAGTACATAGACATATATACCCTCATTCCCACCTCCCTGGGGAAGGGAGGATAGACTAGACAACCTCCAGAGTTACTTTCCAGGCTCAATGACTCTGTGATTCTATCCACCTCCTCATTAAAAGGCCAATATATCACTCCTTTGAAAAGCATAAGAGAAAGTGAATGGAGAATGAGCTGGGTAAGGGGAATACATGGAGAGAGAGGCCTACAAATGAAAAATTCTGAAATAGAAGTTCTGTATGGGGGTACAGGCATCTAGCTGGGCTAGAAGACAGTTAAATACTTCTTCAGCAGTCTTGTTCTCTGGGAAAGAACTTGACAATGATTCACAAACAGAATACAGCTGAAGTCTTCAGATACTTTGTTTACAGTAGCTACTTTGTCAATTTTGCAACCTGCCATAGGTAGTTTTCTACTAATTTATTGAAATCTATGTCAACAATATATACATCTTCTGTGGAATATTGGCTATTATTTATAAGTTGTAGCTAGCTTGCTTTGGATGGTGATTGAAACTGCTTAAGTAGGAGAAAATAAACAATTTAGAAAAAATGAGCAACAAGTATTCTTTCTTCCTGCACAGAAATATCCATGTTTTTAGATGAATACATACTGAAAGTAACCATTCTTTGAAAAGATATTAACAAAGCTCCGATCAATAAATGTACATAAATAGCAAACAGGAAAATTTGTATGTAGCAGTTATCAGAATGTAAATAAAAGTTGTTACAAATTCTGGATCAGATATCCCAGGCTGGTGTAAAATCAGCATCATTCTAGTGGCAACAGTGGAATTAATGAATTTGCACTGATTTATACTAGAAGGAAGTCTGGACTTCGTTTTTTTCATTGTTCAACCTGTTACATTTCTGAAGGAAAGGATTTGGGAAGACCATAATAACACTCACTTGGAACAATGAACTGTGTCTTGATTAAGATATTCAAGAGAGGCAGATAAAAAGGGACGCCAAATGTTGGCACTGTTACTGTGGTAGTGGAAGGTGGATTTATGGGTGAGAGAGATGAAGAAGAGAAAGAAATATCTGGAATGAAGGAGAGAAAGGAATATCTAGAATGATTCTAAGTTTTACAGGCTTAGGAAAAAAATAAAAGTATGATTTAGCAAGGACAGAAAACTGGGAGAATGACAGCCACCCATTAGAATACAATAGTCACCCATTAGAATAAATATTACATATAGGAGCCAGAAGTACAGAATGACCCAGTTCTGCAGTGATTTGATACTAAACTTGCAGAGTAGAAAAAACTCTTAACAAATTAACTGATAGGTTAAAGAAGCAGAATAACTGATCAGCAGCTTTGATTCTGGCCTTATTTAAAAGAAGATTTATTTACTAGATTTACTATTGTCTTGGCTTTTGTTAATTTTTTTTTTTTCTGAGAACGAGAACTACGAAAGCCTTTTTTTTTTTTTTTTTTTTTTTTTTTTTTTTTTTTCCACTGCCCGCCTAGGATCATCATGACAGCAAATAAGATATTTTTATTGGGGTATTAGATTGCCTTAGACCTGTGAAGCCCTTTCCCAAATTTCCACAGCTCAAAGAAACCATGAAAAGAGAAGAAATGAGATTTCCTGAGTTGAAAATGAAAAAGACACAAGGTACAAAAACACACTAGGGACAGGCCCAATGGACCAGAACACATGCTTCATCCACCAACATGGTAAAAGTCCTTTTCATGGCCCAAAAGGGCAAAACAGGGACATACTGATAGTAAACAGCCAAAAATGGAGCTGGAGCTCAAGCTCACTGACAAGACCTGCACACCAGAGCAGAGGGATCCACACCATGGCAGAGCAAACACTTCAGCCCTCAGGACTGGTAAGATCTTGATCTTCTTGCACTGTTCTCTCCCAGTTCCTCATGAATTAATGCCAGCTTAATTGCATGATAAACCTCCTTGCCGAGATTCAGGGCTAAAGTCTAGCCAAGGCCCGACAAGGAGCATGTCACTCCTTCCCTAATTAATTCAAGCAGGAGGAAACTGATCAAAGAAGCGCTGACATTCAATCAAAAGTCAGACAATCTGCTCATGAGTAATAAGCACCGTCACATTTCCAGTTTGTGCCAGGACTTTCACTGAAGTACACACTGGAAAAGGAGGAGGAAGGCCAGAAAGGCAGTTGCACAACATATGTGACAGAGGCTCAACAGAAATAAATAGTTCCCCAGACAGAAAACACCTCTCCCTCATTCCTCTGCAGTAGGGACAGACAAAACACCATTCACCCTAATAAGGCTGATTTCATCTCATAATAAGTGAAGGCATGAAACTAATCTGGGTGAAAAAATCCACAGGTGTCACGCTGCTTGATAAAAAACTTCTCCATCAGAAATTAAAGCTACACAGTATGTGACTTTAAAATAACAGAGGCCGAAAGGACAAGGAAAAGACTAGCAAAAAATGGACTTGTTGGGAAAACAGGTCCACAAAAGAACAAAACAATTTCTGGTCTATCATTCAGTACTGCTGAAAATCTTCCTCACTTCATTGGGGTCTCCACGTTTTCACCATTTTGAGTCTGCTTTTTAGATAACTAGATCAAAACTTTCTGTCACAACAAGACTACAAAACTGATGCTCTTCCCAAAAATCATTACTCCCTGGCTAAGACATGAGCAACAGAGCATATAGGACAATATGGAAAAGTGACCTATGATGAAAAACCCCAAAATATGTTTTTTTTTTCTCTGGAGCTATTCACCTGAGATAAAAAAATCAAATCCAGAGCATGTCTAGTCCTACTCCAATCTTTCACTGACAGTGCTAAAAGATGTATGTGGCATGTATCACCAATAAAAATATTGAATATTTTTTTATTCTCATGCCATTGCTTCCTTAAATAAAACTCTTACCATCTCCTACAAGCACCTCATAGATTAAAGGACTCTTATTCTAGCCATTCAAATCCCTTTGTCTAAAGTAATTTTAATTGTCAATCAGGAATTATAACATATACACTTACAGCATATCTTCAGAAAATACAAGATGGTAAGTTCCAAAAATCACGCCATTACCTTTCTCCCATGCTTCCTTTAATCCTGCACAATTAAACAGGACATTTTCCAAAATACATCCACTTGAAGACCTGATGTCATAAACCAGTAATAAGTGATATTTTCTCCATGTACAAATGCTCATCTCTGCAGAAGTTTCTGACTGCAAGGATATTAATCAAGCAGAAAATATCCTCACAAAATATGAATGACATATTCTTACTTGAAATCAGGCTCACAATAATTTATTTTAGATTAGTGTATCCATGGATGTGATGGACTCTCCTGTCTTGAAGCTTTTAAATCTTGAAGGTTTTAGGACAAGGGGTAATGGGTACAAGTTGAAACACAGGAAGTTCCATATGAGGAAGAACTTCTTTCCTGTGAGGGTGACAGCCCTGGAAGAGGCTGCCCAGAGAGACTGTGCAGGCTCCTTCTCTGGAGATCTTCCCAACCCGCCTGGCTGCCACCCTGTGCCCCGTGCTCTGGGTGTCCCTGCTGGAGCAGGGGGGCTGGACTGGATGATCTCTAGAGATTCCTTCCAACTTTAACCATTCCGTGTGAAATCAAAACTTGGATAGTAGTTGCATGGACCTGATACAGAAGTTCCTGGTTTCTGTGGCCTGAGAATTGGGAGTTAATCCAAGATGACCAAAAGGGTGGGTGTCTGCCTGCCCCAAAACCTATCTAGGAATCACATGGAGTGCCTACAGTGGACAGGCCATGCTATATATATATGTATATATATAGTGTGTGTGTGTACATACATACATATGTGTGTATGTGCGCGATGAGCCATTTAACTGTCATGGTACCTGAATACCACTTTCATGTTTGTGCCTGCTATTATAATTTTTCTCATAAAATATAGCTGTTGCTGTTTGGTAGCTGTGTTACCTAACATATTGAAAGCACAACTGAGGAAGAACTTGGTGTCACCAGTTATTCACCCCAGTCTCAAGAATAATGAGAAAAGAAGGTATAAGAACAGATGAATAAGAAAAGGAACCTGGCAGGGAATGTCTGTGTTTCCTGTCCCCTCTTAGGAGAAGGAAAGCATGTGTTTCTCATGGCATCTTTTTATAAAGTATGTTCTTTTTTTTTTTTTTTCAGTGTAAATCCTTATTCTAAGCTCTTCCATCTCTTTATCTGGCAAAATAATCAGAAGTAGGCTGTGCCTGCAATACCTGCAGCACTAAATACAAGTCAAAGTACAAGTCATTGCTTGTAATTTTTTACAATCCTGTATTATTTTACCACTTTCAGACACCAGCTACATTATGCAGCACACACTGCATATTACTTTCCACAGGTCCAATGAAAGATGTCTGTATTCAAATTCTTAAGCTGATGTTAACAGCTAAGGTCATCCCTGCATAGTCAAAGTAATTCATATATAAAGGGTCAGCTCTTCTCACATATTCAAACATTTTCCATGTCTGAGGAAAACTGGGTCCAATGTTCTGTAGAAATGAGTAATTATCTCTCCATCAAAAATTAGGAAAGAGCTGTGGACATTCAGCATATCTGAATGTTTATATCTAAAGTTAATGGAATCTTTTCACAAATATGCCTACAGGCATGTGCAGGCAAACTTTAGATTCTGGTGTTTCAGGAAAGAGAGAAGTAAAATACAAATTTGTTTCAGGTCAGTTCATCTAATATGAAGTACTTTAGGTTTATTATGGGCACATTTTAATGTTTTAAAAACACTATCCAATGAAAGGAAAGAACATTTGGAAACACATCCATTCGTTCAACTGAAAAAAAAAACCAAAATATTTGGGGTAGTATTCATCTCACTTATCTTTGGAAATTTCCATTTGCACATCTAAATCTGCGTAAGCCACTCTAGGCTCCTCTGAAGCCAACTGTAAGGAAGAAGTGACTTTGGAGGAGATATTATTTTTGTTCTTTGTTGGTTTTCCTTACCTCTAATATATGAGACATGTATTTTGGAAATATTTTGTCTTCTGGGAAAACATAACACAACAATCTTCTTACATTATATCTACATTGCGTGGAAAGAGGGGAGATTGACTCATCTACTGGGATATGAACTCTTGGAGACATAAATATCTGAATCTATCAGGCAAGAAGTAAAGATCAGTGACTTACCAGCACTGCTGTGCTGCACACATTACAAGAGAGCAACAAAGTGCTGGAGTTATCAGGAAATTTCAAATGGCCTATATGGTTCTTCTATGTAAAAACAGAAATATTCAGCAACAATGAAAAAGAAAGAAACAAACAAAAAAATAAAAAGGGGTCTGAAGGGAGACTGGAAGTAGGGAAAAAAAAGACATAAGTCATCCCATGTAATGGCTTGGCAGGAAAATGTTTTCACACCTCAGCCTACTGAAACTAGACTGAAGCTCCACCCTGGGTAATGTCTGTATTTTAACTGCTGATAATTGAAATGGAACACACTAGCCTTTACTTATCCTGCCTAATGAATGTTATCGTGTGGAAAAGGTAAATCAATAACAGCTGAGATCAAACATACCAATCTCCTTTTGAGTGTACAATGCTCTCATTTATATAAATCTTTATAGCCTGACTGCCCTTCTCATTTAAGCACAGTGAGTGAAACATTGCCTGGTACAAAAGACCTTCTTTCTCTTAGGAATTCTCCATGCTATTTGAAAGGGTAGCCTGAATGAGTTGCTGGAATGACCATTGAAAGGGCTACTCGTTAGCGATGACTGTCCTTGGGAATTAGCCAGATGTGAGGTAAGGAGACCACAAAGTGCTGTTGGTATTGGCAGCAAAGCCTAGGTTCATCACAGTACCTCTTGTCTAGACGAGGGATGTAAAAGGAAATAGAAAACAATTCTTCAACTATATGCACTTGATGTTCCATCCCCTTTTTCTATAGAAAAATGTAAGACATTTGGAATTTTTCACTTTTATTTGGGAAAGACAAATTTGGAAACCAGAGTGACTCATGCTGGAAAGTGTCTGACTGGCATGTGATAGCCAGCTAGCTCCAGAAAGTTAAGGCCGTAGGAAGGGATTGAGGAAGGCATGGGCATTCAGATTTTAATATGAATTAACTCTCAGCATCCTCATAACTCATGTTTTGTTTATTCATCATGTTGATCATGGACAGGTCCATCACAGGTAACCTATTTGTTTACAGGCAAATTGACAAATACAAACTAGTCCATGTACTCTGAGAAAAAGAGTTTCAGTTTTAGGATTGTATGATGGGTCCATTACTAGATGCATTGCACAAATCTCCTTCGAGGTAGTACTGCTGCACAGATAACCGTGGAGGGAAAGTTCAGATTACCCCTCTATCTCTGATTCATTCATGCAGCTGCAAAACAATAGGTGTTCTATGCAGAGCATACTGGCACTAGGCTACCCTGCCTAAACTGAGATCCAGTCACCCTTTATATAAATTCCCTTCTCATTTCCAGCTGCTGCACTGCCTTCCCTAGCCCCCTCAGGTTGAGTTACAGAGGAGCTGGCTGACTGAAAGCTATAGACTGAAGGAAAACTTACTTTTTTTTTTTTTTTCCAGGATTTTCTCAGGCAGCTGAATTGCACCTGTCTGGGGATTTTTTTTCTATCCAGTGGAAGCTTAACAACCTTCTTTGCTTTCCTTTGACTCCTTTGCTTCAGTGGGGTTCTGGCATCCAATCCTTTTACCTGTCCCTTATATCTGGGGGGGAAGGGTAGGCTATGAATTTCTTCAGAAAAAAATGTCTGTGCTGAGAAGTTTTCTCTCTCACCTCTCAGCATTTACGCATTGTCTAATTTCCTAATAATAAATCAAAAGGAAAAATACATAATCTTTATCCTGAAATCTTTTTAGTGTCCCTACTAATGCAAGCTATGTGAAGGATAAGTGTTCTGGCCATCAAAGAGCACTTTACTATCTAATATGGAAAAAACATCTTGTATTCCTTGGTAGTTTCCAAAAGGATGTATTGTTTCCAACTTTCTGTTCCAGAGAGAGGTGTCAGTGTGATCTTCATTGTGCTGACAAATCCAGAAGCTGATCTTTTCTTACCTATTTATCATTCCTACTGCCTATCAGATATTGCCTGAGAAAGACTCTTTGCTTTTGTCTTAAATGTACAAAATTTAACTTCCTTGCAGATAGACATGGATTTAGCAGCAGAGCCAATGGGATTCACACACTACTCCCTAAACCCATCCACCACTGTGTGCATGCTACAGGTCATACAACACAGCAATGCGTGGTCAACCATTCCCATCGCCACAGCATCCCCATCCAACCCTCTCACGAGGCATTTTTTCACAATCCACACATTCCAATACTTTACTCCTAAGGTGGATAGACACGGGCAAAACTGACAGCAGCATACACTCCCTGTCTCCTTGTCACTCTTCTATTACTTTTTGAGCTGAGGTGGAGTTAGTTAGGGAATAAGGGTCTTTCCTCTTCTAGCTCACTCTCCTTTGACAGTTTGTCTTCTAAATAGCTCTCTGACCTTATGGCTTCTTGTTCAGTCTTGCCCTTTCATTGCCATGTATGGTCTTCCACTTCACTTGTATGGTCTGTGAAAGACTGTCTCTTTGATAGCAACCAGACATCCTCATCTTGTAACCCAATGATCTCATGAGGTAGCTGAGGTGCTCCACAAGACTGTCCATCACTAAATGGTTGCCCCCCCAGATTCAAATTAGTGCTGGACCATAAGCAGATTTAATGTTATCTCTTGGATCACTCCTTGAGATTTCAATTTGACCTAAAGATTATAAAACAAAGAGAAGGCACACAAGAAGTCAGACATGTAACAAAAATATACAGCATGTCTTCAATACAAAGCAGAACTCACAACTTGTTCAACTTATCAGAGAAAAGTATTCCTACTTGAAGAGTAGGAGTTGTCCTCTACATGTTTGTTTAATGAAAAGGAATGACAGAATAGACTAGGAAGGTAAGGACAAGACAAGAACTGGATTAAAGACAATAACAGAGAAACAGAATGATCTATGTAGCTGCAACAATGAAATCCTAGTCGGGCTCCTGAATCACAGGCTAAAAGCTGTGGTGCCAGACATATGTCTCTTCACAACTGCTTGATTTTCACTTTGAGTGAAAATCTCAGAGCCTGGTGTTGTATTTGATACACATTCAGTATTTAGGAAACATTCCTTTTGGTTTGCCCAAGTAAGAAATGCAATCGCCATATAGTGTGCTGTTCATCTGTAGATGGAAAATACATCCTTTTTTAAATCTACTCTGAAACTAGTCTTCATCTCATACTTTGGAGTGTTTAGAACATTTTTTCTCTTGCCTGTTGCATTTCTGATTCTTTCTGGACCAAAGCCAGAAGTCTTACAGGAAAGCATCTCTTCATGAGAATAAAAGCCCATTTTTTACATTTGGAATAGTTTGGATCAGGTATATGATCTAAAGCCAAAAGATTCTCTCCAATGCTCTTGGAGTTTCTTATACTCAATCGCATGTCAAGACCGTAAATCAGATCTGCCTAACTAACTTTCATTCCCTCTATTACATACAGAAATGACAGTAAAATAGCTCTCTCATTCAGGTTTATTCACTGACTCTTTCCAGCTCATCTGAAAAAAAAAAAGTATTTGAAAATGCAGAACAAACACTAAGCATCAATTTTGGTGTAATTTATTTCTTCATAGAAAATAAGGTTTTTGTTTGACAAATAGATTTTCTAAATTTGTATAGAATTTAGCAGATAGCGAACCACTCCCCCCAAAAAAGGAAAAATAAGAAAAAGAATTTTCTTGAATATGCTATTATAAAAATGAAGCAATTCTTCTGGTGCTTCATTTGTATTAAATTTGAGTATAATTGGCTAGCCTTTCAAAGAATTAGACAAATTAATTTAGGACCAAGTTTTGTAATCCACCGAGAAATACTTCTTTAAAAAAAAAAATTATAAAATGAGAAATTTTTCAAATTCAATTGACCTTATGTTAATTTTGTTTTCAGATTTTTCAGTTCATCTGCTGAATGAAAAAAAAAAAATCATTTTTTACAGAGCTCCAGGGACTTCAAGATCCAGAAGTAGTCTTTTTGTGGCTTTGAGTTACACCTGCAGAGCTGTTGGTTGTCCTGCCCTTAGAAAAGTAGAATAACATTTCTTCCTCCCATCTCCATCAGCTCTCTTAACCAACATGTTTGAAAAAAAGTGACAGAGGAAGTATTGAAGTGTTATCTGTTGTGTTATATATTGTACTGTATGAGTTCTTTGCAATGTTCTCTGAAATGTCATTCCTTCATTGTTTTTAAAAGAATATAAAAAATATATTTGCCTGAATATAGCTTGATGGTGTTTTATAAAAGTTTCCATTCACTTCTCTCTTCTCTATTTGATAAGGTAATCATTTGGATTGCAGCAGGGGTACTGCTCACATCCTGGACTCTGTTGTGTTAAGCTCTGGGCAAATACAAAGGGCATGTCCTTTCCTAAAGTACCTTTACGTGCAAGCATTTCTTCTACTTGATATTATAAGTAGCCAGATTGATTTCACTGAAAGCAAATTTTGCTACACACGTATTTATCTGCACAATTGGAGATGGAAAATCAATTTTTGTAGATGAAAAAATACCCAAGAGTTAAGATTAAGACATTCTTACTTTGTAGTGAAGAGCTAACTTCTGTAGGAGATCTGACTTTTATTTCGCTTTACCAAATATTCTTTTAGCTATCTAAAAGAGTCAAGCAGTCTCTCTGTATCACAATAGAGCACATACACTGTATTAGGATACAATATTGGGACACAAGGATATATTATTATTATCATTATAATTAATATGAAGGCAAGTTTTACAAGTTGATCTACATAGAAATGAACTTAGCATAGTTCTTTGTCTGATATTAAGAATTCAGCACAGGCATTTGTTCTTCACTCAGCTCCATGAGAGACTTCTCCGCATTAATTCCAAACTAGACAATCTGCATAACACTGAACAATCACAGTATCATAGATCACAGAAAAAAATAGCTTGGAAGGGACATCTAAAGGTCATCTAATTCAACTCCTTGCTCAAAGTAGGGTCAAATAAATCAGATTGCTTAGGACTGCATACAATTGAGCCTTGAACACTGCCCAGGTTCAAAGCATCTCTAGTAACCTGTGCCAGTGTTTGACCACTCACAATTGTAATACCCCACAGGAATATTTCTGTGTTGCAATTTATGTCCATTGTGCCTCATTCTGTCACTGTGCACCTCCCAGAAGAGCCTGATTCCATCTTCTCTACACTCTTCCGTGAAGTGGTTGAGGACAGCAGTAATGTTTCTTCAGTACATCACTGTCAATATATTAATCACCCTCCCCAGCTTGGTAAAATCTCTGAACTTCTTGTGAATGCACTCCATCCTATCACCCAGGTGATTAACAAAGACATTATACAGTACACATTATAAACATATGCACCTATATATTATTACAATATATACATACACATATAGTTTACTATACTTGCTCTGGTCAGTCATCAGCATAACTAGAGCTAAATTATTTCCCTCTTAAGTGGAATGACTCACACAGGTGCCTGCCCTCATTGCATTTCTGAATAACTCATCTGAAAGGAAATGTTGAATTCAGCTAGATTTTTTTTTTTTAATGTCAGGACTAGAGATGGGTAAAAAAAGTCTATTTAAATGTAATTTACTTTGGGAAATCTTTATGCTCAATGCATTTGAACTTCAACCATACGAGCTGTTCCTCTGCCTATTCTCTCACATACCTTGTTCTCCTTCTGCAAGCTCTTTGAAAGAAGGATCAAGCTGAGGTAAATGGAGGGAAGGGCTATTTCCATTCTTATTCTCTGTCTTGTTCTTCCAATGTTCAATAAACAAGCAAATGCACTGCGCAGATCCACTTTTCCTTTCAGGAGAGGAAGCAACATGCATCATGTCTTGCAGAGAAGATATTTCTCCCTCAAGGCAGGAAGGACCTGATGACTCTCCTTCAGTACTGTAACTTAAAGAATCATAGAATCATAGAATCATAGAATGCTTAAGGTTGGAAGGGACCTCTAGACATCATCTAGTCCAACCCCCCTGCACATGCAGGGTCACCTACAGCAGGTGACTCAGGACTGCGTCCAAGCGGGTCTTGAAGGTCTCCAGAGAAGGAGACTCCACAACCTCTCTGGGCAGCCTGTTCCAGTGCTCCGTCACCCTCACGGTCAAGAAATTTTTCCTAAAGTTCCTGTGGAACTTTTGGTGTTTCAGTTTGTGGCCGTTTCCTCTAGTTCTGTCGGTGGCCACCAATGAAAAGAGGCCAGTGCCATCCTCCTCACTGCCTCCCTTGAAGTACTGATAGACACTGATCAGGTCTCCTCTCAGCCTTCTCTTCTCCAGGCTGAACAGGCCCAGCTCTCTCAGCCTTTCCTCATAGGGCAGATGTTCCAGGACCCTGATCATCCTCGTAGCCCTGCGCTGGACTCTCTCCAGCAGCTCCACATCCCTCTTGTACTGGGGAGCCCAGAACTGGACACAGTACTCCAGGTGTGGCCTCACCAGGG
>VZSV01000057.1:1567173-1588529 GCA_013398735.1 Nothocercus julius
CACGGGATTCGTCCGAGGAGGCCTCTGAGGAGGCCAAAGTTGGCCCTCCTGAAGTCCATGGTCGCAAGGCTACTTACAGCCCTGCTCCCTCCTCGCTGGATCCTGAACTCCACCAGCTCATGGTCACTGCAGCCGAGGCTGCCCCCGACCTTCACATCTCCAACAAGCCCCTCTCTATTTGTCAGCACGAGGTCCAGTAGCCCACCTCTCCTCGTTGGCTCCTCCACAACCTGCATCAGGTTGACAGTGGACACACCAAAAACTGGCTTTATGCCAGGTATACAGGTGATCTTTCAGGCAGGCATCTTTACCAGATTAACGTCTCTTCTTTTAAGATACATGGCCAAGTTGTACATTCCTCACCCCAAATTCTGCAGAGATAAATGCATTTCCGTTACCTTGTGAGTCCTCTTCAAAAGGCCTGCAGGCCTTTCTTCATTACTGTGGTTTGTGCCTCGTGGTCACTTGGCCATGCAGGCGGTGAGGGCCTACGTCTCTGCCCTTATCTCTCTCTAAAGGTCTTAGCAGTGCTGATGTCCTGAATCAAAATCATGAAGCGCTATCTGAGCAAGACACTAAGACCAGAGCCACCCGAATGAGCAGTCTTGTTCACTCACCTTCACACCCAAATAAAACCTCTTCCTAAGACATATGTGCTAACAAAAACTGGTCACAGCAATTTCTCCAGGAATGCAAACAAAAGGGGTATGAGCATGACAGGACTGAATCATGATTTAGGTTTTACAGAATTGGCAGGAAGTTGGCTGTGTTCTAGTGTTTACTTACACAATTGCTCTGCTTGCCCTAGTGACTCAAGGTCTAGGAGTGAATGAGCCTGCACACTTGTTGGCCTGCTCTCTGAACCATATTTGAGTCAATGATGTTGTGTTGACTGTGACAGGTTATGCTGCAACCAAAATGTCATTTGCAATCATGTAACACAGAAATTTGTCTTGGGAATTTTAGAGTTTCATTCATAAAATCAGTACTTTTTGCTCTCATTTCTGTGCAGCAGAATGAATATTAATTTTTTGAGAACAATAATGATTTATTACTTACACGTATATTACTTACACGTTTAAGCAAGAGAATGTAAACAAACAAATGATGTCAGTGTGTGTAGCAAAGAAAAAAATAGTCTATGAGAACATACCCCTTCTTGCATATAATGACATGTTTTTGTTGTAGAAAATCCCTAAGGCTGATTTTTTACTTGCAGTTCCAAAACATCATCATTAGCAGGGCACTGGGGAATAAAACTGTTCCATGAATCCATTTATATTTTTACTGAAAATCCCACTTTTCTGTATGAAGAACAAAAACAGTGGTTGCTCACTGCTTTTTCCCTCACGGTTTCAGTATGGTTCAGAAGACCATTTCAGGTAATATGCATAACATACCCTATAAATCGATGTCAGCTTCCTAACTATGAAAAGAAAGAAGCCAAACATAAGCTCCATTGTCATCCTCATGACTGGTCATATGTTATTTTTACTACTGTATGGCTTTTTAATTTGACTTTTGTTACCTTCATAGATATTTTGGGCTTATGCTGAATTAGAAGACAGATATTTACTAAGTAAGTCATCACTGAAGCAGGAAGATAATTTGGCAAGGTTCTTTTTCCCCCCTCAGGCTTGTAAATTCCAGAATTTGTTTGCCCCACCTATTTGGCACATCCTTTCTTCTTCTCCTTTTTTTTTTTTTTCCCCTTAAGAGTAGGAATAACAAGATTAACCCTGAAAATCACAAACTAAGGGAAATGCTATAGCATTTTTTTACTTAATCCTTTAATTGGGGCCCAGTCCTAACCCCCTGAGTCTTTTCATTCAATTCACTCATTTCTGGATGAGGCCTGTATATAGGATTGCTTCTGTTAGTCCGCATGTTTCAGCTGACAGCCAGGACTGCGCAAGAATTCATAAGAGAACCCTCTGTCCTTGGCATAAGCTGGCCGGGTGTTAATCATTTCTCACTGACTGACATTTTTTTTTATGCCTTCTTACTTTCCAGGTCATCTGTTTCTCTCTTCCTGGTGCTCTCAGACACACCACATTCTGGTACCTTTGGGGACTCCAGCTTCTCCCTGCTGCGTTTCATGCCTAAGAGCCACCGGTAGCCGGTGCCTCCCTGTCAACATGGCTCTGACTGGCCCCAGTTTATGCAGCTGCACTGCACTGGGAGAAGCAAAGAATTTATTTCATTTAAAAGAAAAAAGAAAAAAAAAAAAAAAGGCTACTTCGGTAATGTGATCTGCTGCAAAACCACACTCTCCACTGAGGGAGTAAATTTACTCAGGTAAAATCCATTACACAAAGAATTTCAAAGATTCTTTTTTTTTTTTTTTAAGTTGTCAGTAACAATGCAGCCCATTGTTTACATTTTAATTAACTTCTGTTTCACTGATTTTTAACTGAGATTAATTAACTTAATGCTTTCAGCTGAACCTGTTCAAGTCCTACTTGAGATCTTTAAAGACTAGCACAACTTGTTTATGTAGAGGAAATCAAGTTAGTGGTACCTTTATAGTGATTTAATAGCTTGTGGACACTGTAGTGATAAGAAATATTTCTTGGAAAACCTTTCTTTCACAACCTCAGCCCTTAATTTCTTTTTTTTTCCTTACGTATCTTTGCAGTACATCCAAGTGTAGCGTCTACACAGAATATAAAGAAAGAGAGGTTACTTGTGCAAAAGGTCAACCTTGAAAAAAACAGAGATACTCCTCTGTTTGTGCCAAAAAGAGAGGACATCTTCCCTTGGTGTTACTTCAGTGAAAATGCAAATAGAAAAAATATGCTAAGTGCCACTGTCCTACATGTATTATCCTTCCACCTGTAATTTAATTGGCAAAACCTTAACTCAGACCCATAATCTTATTGCTTTTATGCTATGCTTTTCAAATACATTTTTCAAGACAATTACTAGCTAATATTGAATAAATATGGATAGAATTGGGATAGAATATGGACAGTATGTGTAACTGTGTCTTTCTGAGAACAATGCTACATACTTAAAAGGAAGTATACAATTGATTCCTTGATAGAAAAAGATATGTATATATAATATATATCTGCATTCAAGAATCCCTGATATGAATCATTATGGTCTCTTGATCGTATACATGTAGAGCCCTAGATCCTTGGCTAGAACTACAAAGTATATTACACAACACAGGAAATGTGAAAAGGGAGCTTCAGGCCAAATTTGCAATGTGCCACTCCCAGGATAGTGACGGGCTGATCTGATCTTCCAACATAAGTTGTTTCCTTTAAATGATTCCTCCTGTCAGTAGCATAAAAGTGCTGTGACAGCAGCTAGGAATTGCCAGGAAGAAAGGAACTTCCCAACTATGCCATCTTTTTTTCTAGCTACGGTCCCTACATGTGCATTACCATCTTGCCTGGCTTTTTCACTGTCTCCTGATCCTCATTTCACACCTGATCCTACCTGCTTCAATTTTTATTCTTATTTTTAGCATGTATTTTCTTAACTAAACCTCCTGACTTCCCATATAACACATTAAGAGAAGAAATAAACCAACGAAGAATTGGTCAGTTCCTGCGCCATTGCCCACAGACCTCCCAGAGCAAAAAAACACAACACCAACCGGATTTCTTGCCCTGCTCTTCACAGTATTTTCACTCTCACAGGTGAATCTGAAAAAATATTTTGCCATGCATTCCCACATAGCCATTCTGATCAAGGTCAATTCTGCAGTCTTACACCCATTCTATCCAGGAAATGAACAGCAGAAATGTAACAATCTGGGTAAAAGTCTCACTTTTCAGCACAATCCTGGAGGATAAACCTGTCAATCACAAGGCCAATAGGCCTGGGAGCTGGGAGAACCACATAACCATCCAAGGACCTCAAGCAGTATTGCTTTATCCCTTTGTCGTTCTTTCTTTCACAAGCAAAATATATCCCCACTGTTCACTGATGCATTCAGATAAACAAATAACAAAGGCTGGACAGGATTGCCTAGGTGGCCAAAAATACCTGGAATCTACCTGTCAGTGACATGAGAAAGGACCAAAGAAAACTTTTCTTTATCTGTCATCACACCAAGAGCATCTCTGTGAACTGACTTGTCCCATGGGCATACTTACATATTTCAGACTTGGTCATTCTTGGGCTTGGTTTGCAAAGAAGATTGAGTGAATTGGAAAGGACTTCCCTAATAATAATAAAATATCTAAGCTGTCCCAAGCCACTTTATTCAACAAGTTACTTCAGAGCTTAACACCTTTAAATTCAACCACTAATTTTCAAAAAGTCTTAGAAAATGCTCTAAGCCAAACAGAATAATATCTATTTTGTCAGTGAATAAACAGAAAAGCTTATGTTTGCTTAGTACTTACAAATATCACGGCCACAAAATACTTCTGTGGTCATCCAGGCTGATTTTCTCTTTAATAGAAGCCATATGTTTTCCCTTTTCTATGACTTTCATTTCTAATAGCTGTACTTGATTTAGATTCTATCTTTTAGATAAGTCATTCCATCAGTACTAGAATGGATGGAACAGTTTTCCTATGAACGTGAGCCTCTTTTTAGCTGTCCTTGTAGTTTTGAACTCTGATTAGAGTTTCTCCTTTAAGGATGTATGTTCTTTATAGTAATGATCAAGTGGTATGAACCAAGTGATAGAAAGCAAAATTAAATGCATTCAGACTGGGCTTAATGAACATTTTTAGCAGTGAGAGAATTTACTGAGCATGTGGATTCTTTGGTCATAAAAATATGTGAAAACATGATACATCTACAGTTTCCTTCTTTAGTCTGCCTCTTTTCATAACATTTTAAGAAAGTTGCCATCCTATCAAGCTGACTGGAAATTAGCCAATAACTTCAAAACTGAGCAGGGTACACACAGACAAACAGACGAACAGAATTAGCGTGATCATGTAAACATAGTTTCTACATGAAATCAAACTTAGATCTCCAGCCTTGATTTAAAAAATATTGCTTGCAATGGAGAATTCATCGCAATACCTGCTAAGCTGCTCGAATGGCTAATTTCTCACTAATGGTTAAAACTGCTAAAAGCATGAATCTTAAGCCTAAACTCTGTTTCTTGGTTTTAATTTTATTATCTGATTCATGATGTATGACTGTTTGAAGAACTCATTTGTTACCAGATATGTGTTTCACAATGCAGGTACTTAAGAGATAGTGAACAAGACATTTTTGATGGTTATATTCAATAAGTTTAATAGGCTACTCTTCTTGAATGGTTTTGTAATCCTCTGTTCTTTCCTGTTCTTTCAATTCCAGCTATTTTGAATTCTGTGATTCTTCCCTCTCCAATTTTCAATGCAGTTCCTGAAGATTAGACACCAGAATTGAGCTCTGTATCCCAGCGTCTATCACATCATAGTTTCAGAGGCAAAATGGTGATCTCTACCTGATTTTTTTTTTTTTTCTGGCAATATACTCATGTTCACAAAGCTGTTGTGACCATTATTTTACATTATTTAGATGATCATTGCCTCCAAATCTTTAAAGTCCGTATTTACAAATTACCATTAATTCTCCTCTTCAGGGTCATTCTATGCTTTTAGGTATAGAGCAGTACAGCTGGTCAAGTAAAAATTCATATTATTTCCTTGTTCTTGATTTATTAAGTTATACCAATTGCCCTGTATCAGATCAAGATTCATCTCTCTTCCCTTCAGCCACCTAAATTCCTGGTCTGTACTTTAAACTAGCCACATGGGCTCTTTCTAGAGTCTTTGGAAAGTCAAAGTTTCCAGAGGAGACTTCCTCACATCTGTTTGAGGTAATGACAAGGGATGAATTGTCCCCTGGAGGTGCCAGTAACTCTCCATTGACTCTACAGGACTGGACAAGCAGGACAGATTACACACCTAACTTCATGGTGGCTAACAATGAGATGTAAGACAAATCCCATTATTTGGACAAATTGTGTGACAAATCCCACTGAGATGTGTCTCAGTGTCATTATTTAGCTCTTCCTGGTCTTTCTATCCTTTTTTTCCTATTCTTTTCCTTTCTACCCTATTTTTTTTTTTCTTGAGAATGATTTTAGATCTACATTCAAACCATGAATACAAATTTTAAAAAGAAAAACAGACCAAGGATTTATTTCTACAGGACTCTGTAGAGATAGAAGCACAGTCTTAATGATCATATACTTGTTTCCGTTTACATTTTTTAAACTATTGTTAATTTAATTGTATCCATATTTTGATCCAGATCAACTCTTTTATACTATCCTAGGATTTTTTCTTCAAAATGTGGTGTAAACTCAAATCAAATTCTATGTAGAATATAAATACCTTATAATAAGGTATTTATAAGGTATTTAACCTTATCTTTATCAAATAATTATCAAACTATCTTGATTTTTTCATTAATTTATAGATAGTTCAATAAGTAAACCCATTGTGATTGTCAATAAATATATTTCTCTCTTCAACTTTTCCTTTGTGGAATCCCATTCTCCTTATTCTTGGACTCAGGATTAGGCCAATACACTTAGAAAGAGCTGATATAACAGTAACATTCCTCCCTCTATCTGAAACTTCTCCATCATGGCAAGACCTATCAAAAATCAGTAGTAACTGTTCAGACAGCTAGCTCCCTTTAAATAGTTAGCTATTTCAAAATATCTAATTTCAGTATTTGCAGTTTAACATTGTCTTCTGTCATTATTACAGTAACAGATTTTTCATCATCCTGATTTGAATCTTTAGCCTGTTTTATTCAATTCATATGGAATCATTTAACAAATATTTTGCCTTCTCTGCCTTTTTACTAACATCACTGATTTTCTTCTACAAACAAAAAAATAAATGTCATTATTGTGATTTGTCCTTTCTTATCAGCCCTTAAGAACTCCTTGCTTTTTCTTTCTTGTTTAGAATATTTTCTCTGAGGTTTGCTGTTCATAATTTTTTCTTATGTCCTTTTGCTTATGTTGTTAGTCTCCTGCATCTCTTCCTCTTTAAGTGCTAACCTCTTCTTCACTGATAATTTTTTCTGTTGTAGTGAATCAGATTACCTTAGAAGAGTACCTTAAATAAATGCATCAATTCATCCAATCTTCAATAACCCAATGCAAGGCAGAAGACCTTATTAGCTACCCCATTCCTGGGCCACCGCCATCCAGAGTCTTTTGCTCTGAGACTTCAGGATCATGTAAATTGCAGCAAATTTCTGCAGCATGTGGTATCTGCTACTATGCAGGATAGTTCAATATTAAAATCCAGAACATTGCACAGTTACTCCTCTCCTGGAAAAACATCTTTTTTAATTCCAAAAATATCAAAGACAATACAGACCCTTTAAACTTTCTTTTTTAGTTATAGAAAAAATGTCAATGATCTCATAGTATTGCATGCTAAATTTTTGAGGTACAGTAAAATACATACCAATTTTGATCCTGGTAGAGGTTTTTAAACAGAGATAAGACCCTGAATAGCTCAAATTACAAACAAGAAAGTAACACAAAGTTCCTAAATCCCAGGCTTGAATGGGAAACTCGAGGAACTTGAATGTTAAAAGCAAAAAGAGAACAGAAAAATACTTGCTAGAAGAATTAGGTGTGCAGAGAGTTTAGAGTTATATCATGTAAATTATGAGAAAAGACTGAAATAAAAGATTCATTTTAAAAAATTTAAGCCACAACTATTTTTTAATAGAAACAAATCACTTTCCATTTTCGATGAAATCCCCTTGCACTAATCTCAGAAATAAGCACCAGCAAAAACAGAAAAGTGGCCAGGTTTCCCAGAAGCAAAGCTCAAAATGAAGGTCATTTGGAAGACTTAATATGCTCAGCATCTACACCGTAGCCATTCCATATCCAAAATTTTAAAGTGACAAAGTCATCTGAAAAAATATATCTAGTAAAAAAAAGGAAATAAAGTTAGACAAAATACATATTTGCTATGCAAGAACAGAAACATGTCTCAACTTGCCTATAAAACTAGAGCTTTCACCATATTCTAAAACAGTGCTCTCTTGGATGCTTTAACTGAATTATGAAATACATATGCAATAATAATCTGTAAACCACCATTCTAATATTTTATTCCAGGCGACATGACATTGCCTATCTGAGTAACTGCTCCTGATGCAGAATCTCTGGACCTCAAAGCACTTTAGTTACAATAACAACACAGTCAAAATACCTTTTTCTGGAGTAGGCAAGTTGCTGTTAATATACTTCAACTTAACTGTAGTTACAAAAAAAAAAAGGAAAAAAAGGTACCAAAAATTCAGAAACTGAAATGGTCTGAAACTTTTGAAAAGAAAAGTTCAAATCAGCACAGAAATTTTGTAAACCTTGGTTCAAGTTGGCCTATTTCTATTTATTTATTCTGGCTTAGTCAGAAACTTGGAAAAAAAAATCACCTATTCACCTAGCTGTACAAGTAAGACTGAGGCAGATCTGGGAACACAGGAAGAGAGTCCCAAAGCCTGCCCCAGCCTCTACCCTCTCCTAGCTCTTTCTTATTTCTTCCTTATAAAATGGAAAGGAAATAAAGGAGCTGCTGTGCAGAAAACTAAGTAATGAACTACTGGGCCAGAAGAATTTGCTTATGAGGAAATATTACAAGCTAAATGTGGATAACTTGACTGAATAATGAATTGTAGCTGAAATAAAGTCTACAAATATTTGAAGTGAATACTGTCAAGGAAGGAAAGGGATAATTTAAAATAGCATAATCTACTATGTGGAAAAAAACAGAATAGACATAAATAAGACGCACGATGACTCAAGATGCTCATTGCATGGAGTGAGATAAAGTAAGTAACACTTGTTTTTACACTGATTCTGCAGAATTATTGTGAGGTTAGGTAATTTCTGGTGGGTTACTGGAAAGGAAAAAAATAAAGGTCTTCAGCCATCAGCATCAGATTCTGGAACTGTCTTTCATGAGGGCTGGTGGACTTAAGTTTCCCCTCAATTTGAAGAAAACACTTGATAAGTTTGCAAACAGGATTATGTGACATGGTTGTTAATCATTTCCAATGTAGTTTCAAATCTTCAGAAATTCCACTGAACATCAGCAAGAAAGCATTTTCCCCTCTCTGTCTTAGTAGGTATTTATAAAATACTTGGTGATCCGATATCTAAGCACTGAGCAAAATTAGGAAAGGGAAAATACAGAGATGTGAGTCTTGTCTGCCCTTGTTCCTTTAGTTACAGGTAGATATTGATGAACAGTCCCATCTTTTTTCTTTTTTATAGACCTACTTCTTGAAACTGCAATAGAATTCTCCCCACTGAGGAAATCGATAGGACTTTGCTATTGATTTAAATAGGGTCAGAATTTTCATCATTCTGTTATCAGTCCAGTTTCTGCTCGATCAGACTAGAGCAAAGAGTTCAATAACCAGGGTCAAACTGCCAAGAAATCTGCTCCTCAGCAATCAGCAATCTAAATGTAAGACTGCTTGGCTGCACACCGTGCTAGGAGCGTCTGTCAGCCCTCAGATGATCTCTGACACACAGATTTCTGAATGGGACTTCAAGGGCCACCAAGGCTTTGAACCCTGTTCCAATGTGAAATAGAATCCGTATCATTTACAGTGCACAAATGTGTTTATTGATTGATTTCTTCAGTAAAATGGGTCACCGAGACTTGGAAAAAACAATGATCTCTGTGCTGTCTCTGACTTACAGTCCGGTAGCACGTGACTGGTGGTGAAACAGAAGAAATACTCCTATAAACAGAAGGCAGTAGTACACCCCCCATGAATGTCCTAGCCATCTTTGAAAGATCTACTGATACTCAGACACATAAGGTTGACTTCTAAAGGCTTGGTGCATCATTTAAATATCTATTATCTCTTTTTCATAGCCCAGGATACCTCTTGCTGGCAAGTCAATAGTGTCTTCAGACCAAAACTCATCACTTTTAGAGTTCTGATTTGGCCACAGCAAGCTTCTGTGTACATTTCCATCAGGTGCTACAAGATTGAGGAAACAGAATATCCAAGCCTACCCTCTCTGTACCACTCATTAAAACTGGATTTTATTCCCTTGGTTATATTGCTTTCGAGTATGCAATCTAGAGCTCCCAGAAAAGGAGTCCTATCTACAACTCACCCAAAAGAACCTGAGTGGAAGCAGATAGCTTGGAGGAAGGTGCTAATTTGGAGAATCAGTAGTAGACATGGAAGTCACCTTTTAAGCTATTCACATATTTAATCTGGAGAGGACTATGATGTCTTGTAGTCTTTATTTCAATATAACAGTCATTTCAATTTCGTCCAGCAAATCCCACTTCAGTCCTGCAATTTCTGGTCAGGTAAGAAAGATCTTCCAGAAAGATACTCAGTCCTGACTTTTGGTGCTGCTTTGCCATAACTTAAGACATCTCATAACTCCAGCCACAAAAAAAATAAAGTTACATAATTGCAGAAACGTAAACAGGGAAAATAAGTTAGTATTTCTAATTTGAGTGTTTTATACCATCCCTCTTGAAATTTTGCTGATTAAAACAATCAACTGAGCTGAAGCAAAATAATAACAGATGTTATTGTAAGTGTTCCCATACCTAAACACCTTGGAAAGTTTGAGGTCACATTCATTAAATTCGATCCTTATCTTAAGCAGTTTTGACACATACTCTTAGCCTTGATGGTAAGCAAGCAAGTGCTTTGAAACTTTCTGAAGCAGGAAAACCATGATACAGGGCTCTCTTGACCTTATATTTTTACACAGATTTCTCCAGCTTAGTTAAAGTCATAAGGATTTTTCAAGTGATACTTCATGGACATGACATTTTAAAGCAACAATGCATCTCCCTGTGCATGTGTGTTTGTATAAAATAGAAGACAAAACTTACATATTCATAAATCAAGTCAAAATGATAGAGAGGTGACAGTGCCCGCAAATGACTATAATACTATTAGCTAGTGACTAGACTGAGATGTATTTTCACCAGACTTATTTCTTCATGTCTCTTATTTCTTCCTCCTGTTCCTGATTATTATTACACCAATAAATGTATACTTAATCTTTTCTAATTCATAATATATATTTTAGTTTAGTGTTAAAAAGTATACAAACTCTTGCAATATTTCATGATGCACATGATGAAAACCATGTGCTTCAAAAGGGTATGGTTCAGAATTTCTCTCACAATGTTATGCAATGGTTTCAATTACAAATGCTGACATTCATGTGCTGGTGGCATAAAGAGCACAAAAAGTCAGCCTCACCAAATCTGTTTCAGGAACAGGTTCATCATTACTTCTCAGATATTTGTAGACAGCTCCAAAATCACATCCGACAAGATCCCAGGCCACCCAGGGCATTACCACACAACAAGCTAGTATTTGCACATCTAAAGCATTGATTTTTAACTGTGCCTTTATGCTTTCGCTAACCAATATGAAGTTTTAGATGAAAACCTTTATTGAATGAAAATCCTAAGATCAAAATAAGAAAATATAAATGGAATAAAAAAGTAGATGTAGGTTAATGGTAACAGAAAAACATTATTTTAATATATACATATACAACAATTTTTTAATTACAGAGAGACTATCGGAAGCTACAGTAGCTAAATATACAGCTAGATAACCAACAGGGACTAATTATTTAGTGTTGAACTCAGTAGGACAGCTCTTATGTCTTTGCATGTAATAAGTCATAAAAAAGGACAATCTACATTAAACATGCACTTCCTAGAGCTATATCCTTTCTACCCCTTCTTATGGTGCCTCTTTGTTATTATTTCTGTTTTCTTGCCACTCCTCTACCTGGCTTCATTAGAATGAATCCCTTATATTGGGAATCCTTTTTCTTCTGAATTATAGAACAAATAAGACATCTTGACTTTCAACAGTAGGCACTACCATAGATGCTACTCTCCTGATCAGCAGCAGATCAGTATCCCCCATCCCGAAGCCTGAGGGATACATGCCATTACATTTTCAGGGCAATGCACAAGCAGGAAGAAAAGCCATGTTTCCAGCCAGTGTTATCTGTGTAGGGCTAGGACAGGACTTAACACTCAGTCCCGTAAAGCTGTGGATTACATAGCTATTTATTTGTTTATTTTATAAGCCCAAAAGTTCTAGTGAAAAGTTTTTAGCTTTTTTTTTTTTTTTTTTTTTTTTTTTTAAAAAAAAAAAAGGTTTCTGGTAAAGTGAACTCTTCGTGCTGAGGCCCATTTTCAGCACGGAGTATCAGTTATGGGCAGTGAACAAATGGCAAAATATAGAGAAAAGCATAATCCTAATTCAGGTCTGAATTAAGGCTTTTCAGGTAGGCAGGGTCTCCCTTCAGAGGCCTCCTCACCCCATCGGCTGAGCAAGGAAACTGGTCACTTGTCTGGATAGAACTGTCTCACAAGGAAACCTACGATTCAGGCCTCAAGTTAAGTGCCTTAATTATGGTGACTGGACCCCATCCAAAATCCCTTCAGTTAGTCAATTCCAGGCAGCTCTAAACAAACTAAATGTATCACTGATAAATGCAAAGTACAGCGCATCAAAGGAGAAAAGTGAAATCACCTCACAAGGCATTAGATCCTAGGTTCAGTCTAGCAGACAACCGTGGGTGCCACTGCAGACAGCACAGAAACAGCATTGCTTGTGGTCCCAAAAAATCTAACAGCTTTTGGAAGCATAGACAAGACGATGGAAACAGCATGGAAAACATCATAATGCTTTTAAGTATAAAAATGATAGAACATATTTCAGATATTTCTTGCAGCACCAGACACTGTCCCATAAAACAAGAAGACAGACTTGGTGAGAGTTCACAGAAAAATGACAGAAATGGAAATGTGGTCATATGAAGGGAAACTGGAAAGATGGAAGCTTTTCCTACTATAAAAGAATGTGAGAGGCAAAATGAACACATTTTATAAATTAATGTTATCATATAAAACAGCACAGAGAAAGTAGATCAGGGGCTTCCACTCTGCCTCTGGAAGGAAGAACAACAAGGCATTCACTGAAATTAGAAGGTGGGCAAGTCAAAACTGATAAAAGGAAATACCTTTTTATATTACGTGTAATTAAATTGTGGAAATCATTGCCAAAGGAAGTTGTTGAGACCAAAACCTTAACCAGATTCATAAAGAGATTGGATATTATATCAATATCATGGATATCCAGAGTTATCCTAATTAAAGAAAATAAAATTTTTGGAAGAGATATTAACCACTGTGCTTCAGGGCATAAGCTAATCTCTGCCAATTAGAGATCATGATCAGGAGACCTTTGTGGAGGCAGATCGCTCTGCCTCTGCCTCCTGCAGGGTTCTTGTGTCATTCCTTGCAGCATCTGGTCCTGGTTAGATCAGAAAGAGCACTAGACAAAATGGCTTTCCAGCCTGACTTAGGGGATGATTCCTGTATTCTCACATTCCGTCGTAAGGAAGCCATACCCAGATGTGGGTGTGTACGGATCTTCAACGCTTGCGTGAAAGCACAGGATGAGGCCACAATTTGACCCTTAGTCACATGTGAAGGATACGTAAACACAAGATTACGTGCTTGTGGGGATTGATTGCTTTCCAGATTTTGGTTTGAGGTTTGCCTGGCACTTCAGGATCTGTTCCTCTGCACAAAGATACAAAACAGTCTTTGAGGGATGTTTAAAGGAGTTATATTTAACTGCCAGACAGTCCAGATCATTTATCAACATGTTTGTGGTCCCCAAAATAACAAAAGCTGTGAAAAGAATGAGTCAATACACAAAGCATTGAAAGAAACATGTTTTGAAGGGAGATCATTGAAAAGTAGTCTCATTTCCCTCTATTTAATTTCACTGACTCTCTATAGAAAGACTGGATCCTTTTATCCTGCTGTGGAGGGACCAGAATCTGGACACTCATATAGATGAACAGCAAATTACCCATCATTCGACTTCTCACCCCAGGCAGGTATCCTGCCCACCACCTGCAGCTAAACTTTACCAACCATTGACCACAAACTCTTCTAATTCAGGTCTGTCGAGAAGGAAATGCCATTACGAAGGAGGTCTGTGAAGACATTCTACAGCAGCCTGTCAATCGGTGGGAAAATGTGTCTTCTGTAGAACTTGCATAGTATAAAATGGGGAGTTGGGGGATGGAAGCTCTTGAAACTGAGCCAGGCATAATTTCTGAACTAACAATAATTGACCTAGTTTTACTCCAAACAGTAACTGACCATTACAAACATAGGGAGAGGCCTGTAAAAGCTGCCTTTTCATCTCATCCACCCAATCAAGCACTTTCTTTGGAGAGTGAAATAGCTTCAGTATAAAGAATTTACACTCGCTTTAGTTTTGGAAATCTGATCCTACATTTTTTTCTCATGAAAAATAATTCCTTGGTCTGTTATCTTTGGCACTTTTCCTAATCCTTACAAGCATTCATTATCTATTTTGTTTGGTTGTTTTTTAAGCTACATTTGGAAATATTGTTGGCAAGCACTTGCAAATGTACAGTAGTTTAGGTAACCCCTTCTTTTGTGTTTACCTTCACCCACAGTTTTAGTTTGAGCTACTTCCATCTGTCTGGGTGAAATTTAATAAAGTTCATAACTAGAGCTTTACTCTATTTGAACATCCTCAAAAGCAATTCTTAATAATAATAATAATAATAATAATAATAATAATAATAATAATAATAATAATAATAATAATTGCCAGATATTGGTATTTGGATATTGGATATTTGGATGATAATAATAAATACCAGGTATTGGAAATAATTGCAGACCTAACTTAGAAACACTAAAGACATAAAATAAAGACATAAAATTTAGATACTTTTTATTGCTATTTTTGCCTTTAGCTGAGTGATTAGTCTTAACTTCCGGTATCTTATTAAGTTCATGTAAACTATAACAATTTGGAATTCTATTCTTTACACCTGGATCTTCAGAATTTTCCCTATTTTTTATCCTTTTCACCTATATATCTCCCTGGAACAAGGAGAGAGGAGACAGAAAGTATGTGAAGATGCTGATGAATAAACGTTTTCTGCATTTATTTCTCCTAAATGGGGAAATTAAGAAGAATATGAGGTGAGAAAGGCATGTCTGAGGTAATAAATAGTTGCAACAGTAACGGCATTGTGACTCTACAACCACATAATATACCTACATATACATACAAACATAAATATATACAGTGCCAGTAATTTTAATTTATGAATGTAAATGAGTATATACAAACTCGCCTGCAAGCCCTCAACCCTCCTCCTGTGGCCCAACTATTTCTGTCAAATAATGCAAAATTTTAGCCTGGAATGAATTTTTATAAGTGCCTCATAACCCACTGAAAATAGAGGTATTTTTAATGGGAATGTTAATACGATCTCATCTACTCCAGCTCAGACAGCGCTACACAGATTTTTGTACATAAAACTCATTTAAATGCAGTGATGACAAACGCTTGTTTTTTCACAAGCCCTATAAAGTTCAGTTCAAACAAATACCTGTTATCAGGCTATTCAAGAAAAGGAATGTGGGAGGAGGGGTTGTTTTAATGTTTTCCTTAGTTTTGAAGTGGTTGAATGGTTCATCAACCCACTGAGTAGTTTCCTTACTCATTTTCTTTGTAATTAATAGACTTGTGAACAACCACAACAGCTTTGTGGGACATTAGAAACACTAAACAGATGACTAACTTGCAGTGGGCAATCTACTCAATGCAGCCTGCTTTAATTTAAGTCATACACGATGAAAAATAAAAGCATGGCAAGTATGCAGCTTATTATATAGTTGTATGTCTGTTTTGATTTAAAACAAGTCCCTGGTGAGCAGAAAACAACGTTTGGAAAACTGAAAGCAGTATTTTGGATTTATGGCCACCTGTGAGCATAGTTTTGAGCCCTGGTGAGAACATGACTTATCATGCAGGTTAGTGTCACATGGATTCTCCATGGAGATGGTGGCAGAACTGCCTATAGGAGGGAGCAGCCACCTCAAGTGACAGCCCCCAGGCCTGAGGTGGCATTAGCACCTGATAGCAGGAAAGACAGCCCGTGTTATCCCTGTGCTTCTTCAGTCCTGCGCCTGCGAAGGAACCATCTGGGGGTTCATTAGAAACCAGCCTTGAGGCAAGCCTTCTCTGTAAACCACAGCTGTCTAATTGGTTTTGCTTGTGTGCACTGTCTTTGCTTTTATAATGGGGAAAAGCAACACAGCCTTTCTAATTAGATTGTTAAACATAATAGCTGAGTGGCACAGCAGTAAAGAATTTGCCCTACTCTTTGTAAATCCAGAATAACGCACTGCAAAGATCCAGGATTTTTCCAGCCCATTTCCCCCATCATCATATCCAATGGTAATGAGACTGTTTTTGTTGTTGTTGTTTTTCCCGTCAAATTAAGGCAAAGTATTGTAGGCCTTGACGAAATCCAACATAAATGTCAAAACAGAATTGCAGGAGCAAACACATCTCTCTCGTTATTCTGTTGTCTCTCGCTTCAAATGCTGAGACTATGCACTAATTAGTGCCTTCATTGGCAGTCAACACAGCAAAAAGCTCAAATGGGCTTGGAAGATGAACTCCCCTCTCTGCCTAGAGGTGGTTCCCCTACACCAGGGCTGAAACACCCTGATACTGTAGGGAAGGTTCCAAAACTACCATTTGATGTACCTGTTTTGTGTATTAAGAAAGGAATTCAGTCTGTCAGGTCAGCACCTGACAGCTCTAAACTGATTCACAGGGAAAAACAAAATTCCATTAAGCCAGTTTTCTTCCATGTGCCTTAGATTCAAAGTTCTTAGTTTTTTTATTGGTCCTTCCTGTTTTTCACATAAAGCCTTCTCTGTCACGATGCTGAGAGTCTGCTTAAAGATGCAGAAAAGTCTCTTTCCATTTGTTTTCTACACAGTAATTCAGTATAAATCCTTGCAAAACAATGAATCCACACAAAACAAACACGATATGGATATTCAGAAAGATTCCTAATACACTTGCAAATTCCCCTTTTCCTCCAGGCAAATCACTTTCTCTTTTCCCTTCAAGAATTGATCCCTGCACAAAAAGGTGACAGATCTCGTCACCATAAAATACAGGAGCAGATAAATACTCATACTGATTCTAGGGTTTAGGTCAATCCTGCCAACATGCCATTGAAGTATCAGCGTGTTTTCTTACCACACCCTTCTAGACATTGAAGATGCCTCAGTCAGACATCCTTTCTGATATTTTTGCAATTAGGAAGCAGGACAAAAAGAGAATAGTTTAATAAAATAATGAAAAAATAAAAGTGGACATGCTCATACCTTTTTTGAGAAGGTACACTTTTCAAAATCTCTTTCCATGCAAAGTCATTCTTCTGAAATAGCCAGAAAGTGACATCTGTGATATGTGAAAAATGTCACAAGAATTATCAACCATTATCACTGGGAAACTGCAGTAAAAAACAGCAACAAGAACAAACTGTGCAGCTTTTGTGTGGGTGTCTCAAAGGAAAAAGAAAACGAGTAACAGCAGTAAAGTGCACTGCAACGAGCTAGCAGCTGCCTTAAGCCTTCTGAGTCAAAATGAATTTGATTTCTAAATAGTGACACAATTATCTCTCAGGGTTGGATCTGACTCTGCAGAACATGAGAGCAGGAGGTATGAAAAGGAGAGCTTGAACCTCATCTTGCACAGCCCCTTTCTATTATGTCATGGTCTCATATTACCAGTGCAAACAAAACCAACTGCTCATATGGTTTTCAAAATTGGAGACTTCTTACCTTTGCTTTTGTCTATAAAACATGAGTTTTATATATATATATATATCACTATATATATCACTATATATATCACTATATACATCACTATATACATCACTATATCTATATTTATATATCACTATATGCTATATATATATTTATGTATATGTTTCAATGAGTTTCTTCACTCTAATAGCAAATACTGAAAGATTTTTTTTTGTTTGTTTACAAGATTAGGTGCTCTCAAAAAGCATGTTCTTTTCAGCAAAAGAATGTCTCTGAATATGAATATGACTACTGGAGACTTTTAAGAAACTTAACAGTTATTCTATGAATTACTTGTCTCTGTCTCATCCCATTATTACACAAACATTGTTTTCATAAATAGGGTCAGGACTACCACAAGTTTTTTAACCATCCTAGATCTCACAAGAATTGTAACACCTAATAACAATTTTAACTTTCTTGACTCCTTTTAAGACTTCCACAGGTATGTGTGAAGAGAACTGAGGAAGTCTTTTGACCTGATTTCTTAATAACTTTATTGTTACATGATGTTGCCCATGGCCTTTTCAAGTAAATTTTGAATATCAACAAGGATGGAGATTCCACAGCTTCTCTGGCAACTTGTGGCACTGTTGGACTGCTCCCATGGTGATTTATCTTTTTTAGATGTCCAGTAGGGCTTTTCTTGAGTGGCATTTTTTGTCTATTCCTTCTCCTGCTTTTCCTGTGCACCTCCAAGAGCCTGGCTCTCTCATACTTTACCGTTAAACAGATCTAGACACCAGATAGAGATGTTCTTCCTCTTCTCAGATTCATATTGAACAGACCCAGCTTTCTGAGCCTCCCTTGTACATCAAGTACTCCAGCTGCTTATTATCTTGGTGACCCTTGGTGGCAGAGTGAACTCATTTCAGTATGTTGGAATCTTGTTCTGAAGAGCCCTAAAGTGAACACAGTGCTCCAAATGTAGCCTTAGGAAATGCCAAACAACAAACAGGCTAGTGCCTCAGTTTGGAAACTATGCTGTCGCTAATTCAACCTGCCCATCAGGACTTCCATGCTCTGTTCTGCCAAGCCGCCTTCTTACCAGCCTGTTCAGTTGCATGGAATATTACAAACTGCACTGCAGGAATTCTTATCTGCTATCCCAAGGTTTCTGTAAGCCCATTTCTCTAGTATATTGAAAACATCAGAGTGTTTCCTATTCCTCTTTCTTGCTGCCCCTTGTAAGAGCACTCTCTGAAGAGCTCCTGCTTTCTCACTACAGCTTACCATGACTGATAGGGGAAACCTTCTGTTAAAAGTTTTTGCTTTGGAATCAGTTCCTTTCAAGATTAGTAAAAGCTGAAAGTATGAAACACATGCCTCTCTGCAGCATGAATCTGTAGGAACAGGTGAGGTGGGAACCACAGAGAGCTGCAGTGCTCTTGCAAGTGCAGTAAATTTCCAGGAGAGATGCTGCCCTTGGTCTGTAGGGCTGAGGAAGAATATGTGCTTCTGGCACCCTACTCAAAGGCACAGAAACGGCAGAAAAAATGGGAGCCATTCCTCAACTGGCGAGTCTTGAGACAGCTGCAGCTGGGACTTGCACAAATCTGCTGGCATGACACCGTGCATGAGCTATTAAATACTGCAAGACAGGAACAGAAAAGCTAGTGCCCATCTTCACCTATTCAGGTAGGTGTTTTTCAAATGGAAGGAAAGCCTCATTGAAACCCCTGCGTGCTACTGAAGAATTCTTGTTCATTGACACCTTAGCAATCAGTACTTCTTCTCCGTCTTTTCTCTGAATGGAAAGCAGTCAGACTGGAGTGTATCTTGGGAGGATGAAGTTCATTTTATACACAAAGGATGTGTGCACCTCAATTGCAACTAAGTTCTCCCAAAACATTTTAGTGAAAAGTACTAAAGAGAGAGAAAACGAGAGACAACAGCTGTAAAATATGGCTGTGTATCCAGATCTCCGATAGCAAGTCGTTAATTTTACAGTCTTCAGTTACTGTTGGCAGTACCTTCCAGTAAAATGCTCTTTCACTAGAAAGTGCCAGTTCTCCAAACTTTGTGGCTGCTTTATCCTCTTTAAGACAATTTCTTGGGGAAAATTTCTATATTTAATGAGAGGGTAGTTGAGAGATGACCTGATAATACAGTGGGTAAGTATTTTTCCACACGTAGGAGCCCCTTCTAGAAGATGCTAATCAGCCTCAGTTTAGCTCTCCCCAGTCCAGTGAAGTGTTACAGGTCCAGCAGAAGACACAGACTCATTTGTTAGGGCACTCACCTACACTAAGTAGCCTTGATTCCCCTCTGTGACCCCAGCCAGGCAAGTGCTTGGCTCTCTCCCAAGCACTCTTTAGCAAATGCTTTAGCCAGAAGCCTACTGTTCTGGGTAGGACTCACAAATTCCAGAATTTCAAAGAATCTACTTTATTCACAAGTGAAATGTAGCTATTATTTTCTAGCCAGACCCAGACATAGGTTCTGCCAAATACATAGACGACAACAAGGCTGGGATTCATCTCATTTAACCCCAAACATGCTCTTCTAGGCTGTGGAAAGAATAAAGCTTTTCTGAAGTGTGATACATCTGGTCTCTCTTAGATACCTTCAGTGAGATTTATCTTACCAGATGTGCTTGCAGCTAAGCTGGTCTCTCAAAACCTTCTTTTATAGTCAATGGACCAAAAAAAAAAAAAAAAAAGATAAATCCAGATCATGATTTGTCTCATTCTATGCTAAATGTCTAAAAGTGGATCTTGTGATTAATACTTGGAAGTCTTTCTATTGTCTAAAAGGAGAAGTCAGGAGAACAGCTCAAGGTTAAACATCTTTCTCATAGATATATGACACTAGATGTGATGATTCTGACACTATTCCAAGACAAAAAGTTTATGTCCATTCAAATTTGATGTTATGACCGAGATCCATCTTTAATAAAAGGAGTGAAGAGAACTGGGATTTGAAAGAAGTTTGAGGTTGCTTTTTTGTGTATGCTAGGGGCTTTTGCAGGCTTTGGAAGAAAATTGATACTGTATTTTTAGGATATGTGCTGAAACATGTTTTTATGTTGTCAAAGATTAAATAATTAGTAGAACTTGGTCAAGATCAAAAGGCTGTTCTATGTCATAGACAATTAGAAAGTTACCACAAGTATGGCAACTAGTGCTTCCTGCTGGTCTGAAACCTGTTGTAGCTAGCCATCTGGATTGAGAGGGAAAAGCAATACATTCACATCGTGTTTTAACTCAAATACTCATAAGTTGTTAATTTAAAAATTAAGTATATATTGACCATTCCTGACCTCCCAGTTACTATTTACATAAAAATGAACAATTGGTTTGAATTTTAGGCAAGAATAGTAAATTGAGACACCTGGCCAGTGACCTCTGAGAGATCAGTTACAGAAAAATGTACCAAAATGTAACAAGAGCTTTATTCTGATCTTATACACAGCTTTACCACAAGATAGTCTTTATACTGTTATTGCATCCCTCTTTTTCCTTATGTCTTTTCTTCCTTTTCCTTCACCCTTTCTTTTCTTTTCTCTCTTTGTCTTTTTTCCTTTTTCTTCCCTTTTTCTTTCTTTTTCTTCCTACTTTTTTCCTTTCCTTTCCTTTCCTTTCCTTTCCTTTCCTTTCCTTTCCTTTCCTTTCCTTTCCTTTCCTTTCCTTTCCTTTCCTTTCCTTTCCT
>VZSV01000057.1:1588999-1639375 GCA_013398735.1 Nothocercus julius
CCTTTCCTTTCCTTTCCTCTTTCCTTTCCCCTTTCCTTTCCTTTCCTTTCCTTTCCTTTCCTTTCCTTTCCTTTCCTTTCCTTTCCTTTCCTTTCCTTTCTATTCTCTTCTATTCTCTTTTCTTCTTTCTTTCCTTTCTCTTTCTCCCTCTATTTCTTTCCTCTTTCTTTTTTCCCCTTTCTTTTTCTTTCTTTTTTTTTCTTTCCCTCACTTCCCTTTTCCCTCTTTCTTCCTTTATTCTATCGTATCTGGCATATTTAGGACACCCATCTATGTAGCGTCTAAGAACTGGTGTCTTTGTTATGCTGCAAATACAGAAAATGATTGATTTAAAGAAGGATTGTTTCATTTGGCCTTATTCATAGATTTGAAAAGCTGTAAGCAAGAACATTCTATTACTCTGGTGCAAAAAAATAAAGTCACTCTGCGCCAATGACTCATGCATCAATGCTTTGATATACATAAGCTGAAGCATTCACCCTCAAATTAGCCTTTGTATCTTGCTGTGATCTACCCACCTCCCATCTTAACCCACAGACACTCTTTGTATGGAATACCGTTCCTGCACACTTCCTTGTACATGTAATGCATATGCTATAAAATATTAATTTAGACTTCTAAAAGACCTCTGATTTGGATATTTTGATTTCAGAGAGAGAATTGGCATAGCCTGATGGCCAGAGGTGAGAAGCACTGTTAATTTCTCCAGCTGTTGTTAACCAGCTTGGTACAGCAGTTGTTTTGAAGTAGCACTACCAAACACCATGGGAAGCAGAGGCAGTTTGGGAGATTTGAACAGTAAAAGCTAAGTCCCACTATCATGTACATCAAACTTGACATGACTTTCAACTACAGAAGATGAGAATGCTTAGTCTTTGAGAGGCTGTTGTATATCCCAGCTCACTGGGAAAAAAATCAAGTTCTATCAGAGAAATAGCAGGCTCTCATATCACCTGGAACAGGTCATTTTCACTTTTTTCTACCTCTTCTCTATTTCATTCTAAAGTTAAAAGTCTGTTCATTCTTCCATGTTAACATGTAAAACAAAACCCACCTCTTTTTTTTTTTTTTTAAGTGAAAATGGTTTGTCCTTGCTTAAATCTCTTATGTTCAGTATCGCTTTAGATGCTAATTTTTCACTTGCATAGCTTCAACACTGAACTTAAGACATTCCAAAAGACTGTGATTCTCTTTTTACCCTTGTTCCAGCCATGATTCCATCTAAAATTGCGGAGAATATTCCATCAAATATTTTTTGGCTTGAAACAGATATAGAAAAACTGAAACTTTTCATTATAATGTCCCAGCAGTGATTACATGTAGCAGACTCAGGGAAACATGGCACAAAATGTTACCTTTTGCCAGATTAATTGGGGAAAATGTGAGAGTGTGTTTGAATTTTGAAGGTCACTGAAGGTGAACTAAGACTGCTTGCTTAAATGTCTTTATCTTAATCTGCAATGAAATTCAAATTACGTTACATTTGCTACTAATTTGCTATGCTGCTCAAACTTGACTGTATGCCCAAGCATTTTCATGAAGAAAAGTTTCTGAAGGCCAAGAACAAATTTAGGGTCAAAATAAGAGATTGAAGAAGAATCCGCTCTCCAATTACTACAGCTTAGTGGTTAGGGCATTTGCCTGCAGTACAGCAGATCTTGACTCAAGTCCCAGGTTGACTTTCTTTCTCTCTAGCTTTTAGCAAGAAGAATGTGAAAGTTCTTATTCCTGTTTCATACTGGGACTGAGCCATTTGGAAACTTTGATGGAGAAGAAAACTGTGGCCCTGCTAAATTGAATATACGGCTTCTGACTTCAGAGGCATTTGGAGTTAACCTAGGTAGCTGCATTGCTCAGTAGAAATGCTTTTAGGCTCCTATATCTCTTTCACACACTTTATTTTGCCATTCACAAAATTAATGTGCCTAATTATTTGGTAAACAGGACATTTATATGTCCTGTTTGTGACATAGGTAAGACGTTTTGTTAATTTTTAACATGCAGTGTGGTATTACCCTTATTCTGTCTTCCCAGATGGGCTCTGATCATCTTACATTTACTAGTGGGCATGTGAAAGATATTGCAGAACTTTTGCATTTCACTTTCACCTCATCATCCTTTAGTTTTCTCCCTTTAGTTCATGACTGGCTGTTAATTGCCTTCCAAACTGCAGTGGTTAATTTACTTTGGAATATTTTTTTGTTTTGCTTTTTTGCTTGTTTGCCTTTTTTTTTTTTTCTTTCTTTTCTTTTCTTTTAAGAAATATATCACAGAGAGTCCAGAAGAAGCTCTTCAAAACACATCCCTCTTTGTTCTTTTACAGGTCTAGATTCACACCTCCGCTGTAATGGTGCAATTTCAGAGAAGACAATGAAAGTGAAATCCAATTTGCCCTCATTGCTGAGCGTTCAGCATTGCCGCAGGTACCGCTGCAAAGGGTGCCTGAACCACAGTTTACTTTGGAGAGAAGCCTGGAAGATGCTGACCCAGATCACAGCATAAGAAATCTGAGCAAATGCCACAGCCCTCTGCAGAAAGTGTAACCTTTCAAACTCCTGTCAGTCTGAAAAACAGTGAACCTTATTTTGAAATCATAAGGAGATGCATTGAGTGAGCGAAGTTCTGCTCTCTCTTGCTCTCCAGATGTGTTTAGGGTTTCTGTGGAGGGAAAAAATAACAACATGGCATATTTTCTGCAGTGTTCCTGAAGGCTCGTATGGGAGAAAGTGTGTAGGCATTGCTTCTCCAGCCCCAAGAGCATCTGGGGAGCAGGTTGACATGTCTCTGCAATTGCAAGGTGTGCAGGGCATGAGGCTTTCTTCAAGGAAGGGGACAAGGGACATTGCCCACAGAGACTACAAAGCAAGCTCTGAGAGAGGAGTCCCCAGGCCCTGCAAAGCACCATCAGCCCTGCCTGTCCCTACCACCAGGTGCTTCAGCACAGGTTTCACTTTGGGGCTGAGATGGCAAAAATCAGTTACTCAGTTAAGAGTAGGAAATTCAGCTTCTCTTTCATTCTCTTTCTCCTTCTCCTTATATTTTGACCCCATCCAGTGCACTTTCCCTGGTGCCAGCAAGCGATGAGGAGCCTGGGGAACAGAGAGCATGAGGGAGGAGAGGAAACCCACACTTAGCCCCTTTACTTCTGTGCCTGGCTGGTGCCCCGGAGAGAAACAGCAAGAGAGCCAAACAGCAAACCCCTTTCCCAGGTAAGGCGAGAGCAGGGACCATCGTCCCCAGGTCTCAGCTCGGTTCCTCACCCACTCCCTGGCAGCTACAGTTACCTCCAGCTCTTGCATCACAGCAGGTAGCAGCTGAGATACATATGTTTATATATATATACACACACAGAGACATATATATACATACAGACACACATATATGTCTATAATATATGTTTGAGATTATATTTAATATATGAGATTGTATTTATATATCTGCTCTACAATAATTTTTCATTACCATTTTTTTAGAGAAAAATGTACACATACTTATGGAGACAATTCGTTATACAGTACAAGAGCAGTACATTCTCATCTAAGTTTTCTTCCTCATGTGCAAACTATTAAGTATGATCCTCAAAAAAAAAAAAAAAAAAAAAAAAAAAAAGATTAACTGGAGCTGTTAAATACTTTTTTATATACTTTTGGAGAGACTTGCTGTTTTTCCCTAGGCCAATGAACACGTATATGAGAATTTACAGAATATACCTCATATATTCTTGGCAAACAGAACTGTGGAGATGTAATTATAGTGCAATAATTCATTTCTGTTTTCTCTCTTGTTTTAATGATAGCACCAAAAATATTACAAAGGAAATCTGACTTTAAGCAAGCATTTTAATTATATGTTTCAAAATACTACTAAAAGACTTTCATGTCACCTTTCCCTAAGAATCTTTTTGGTGGTTACATGCAAGTGTGCGTGTGTGTGCACAAGTCTGTGTGGGGTGTATCCATGACAGTAGAAAACTCATAGAGGTGTTTTCTGATTTATTGGGCTGGGAATTATCAAAGCAAAAATTCACAACAAAGTCTTAGTTTTCGTAGCTGAAATGAAACATGACATTCCTTGTTTTATTTTACCTACTTTCATAATGCCCGTTAATAAGGAAACAAGAGGAATATCTGAGGGGAGAAATGTTTCAATTGCAAAACGTTTTGAAATATATTAGAAAAGCTTGTACTTTTATGAAACTATTTTAAAAACAGCAAGCAATTTCTAAAAGGTGGGGCAGGAACTGGTGTAACAACCAGCTAAGTTCTGAAAGTTTTAAGAGGGCTAAAGACAGCAGTTGAGGCTCTCATTCCACACTTTGCAGAGTATCACCACGACAAGTACATTACAAGAAGGATTTCCACTTTTATCTTGGGGTAGTGGTCAACATGAAACTTATCTCTAGCCCCTACCATTTCTTTGTCAACACACAGCTCTGTATCTTCTGTTTTCTAATGGAAATAAAAATCTGCTATGTCACAACAAAAGCTCAAACACAACACCACACATTTGTAGTTTTGGTTGCAAGCATGCTTATCTTCATGTCTATCTTATGTCTCAGTAAAATGTGGTTTTCCTGATTCTTTCAGTACAGTACTAATCTCTTGGTTTAGAAATAAAGTTTTGAACAAAAAATAAGCCAACTTAAATGGCAACTGTCCCTTCTTGAAACACACAGAGGCATTTGCTCCCATATTATCTTGCGTTTCAGTAACATCCATCAAAGCTAAATCAGAAAGCCATGCTGCTGCAGCTTGTGCTGCTGTTCCAACTGCATTCCGGGTTACTGGATACAGGGACAAAGTATCGCACTCCAGCAAAACAACATCTGCTAGAGTGATTAGAATTACGTCAACGCTGGTGGTTAGTTGGAGAAATGTTTGTAAAACACTTTGAAGATGAAAAGTCATATGCAAATGGCACTTGTATGCAAAATTCTGACAAAACACACAGATTCCATCTTCTTACATTTTCCTCTCTACTAAATACCTTATCAAAATCCCCTAGACTTTGTTTAGGAATGTTGGACTAAATTTGTCTTTGTGGCCATCAGATTAATATGAATACTGAACCTAAAAAGATGAAAATTTCTGTTTATCAAACTTGTTTCAAATGATGGGACAGATTTGCACATCTATGTGGTTATGATCATGTGCTATCACATTAGTCTCCATTTGTGCATATTTGGCTCTCACAGAATACTGCAGGATGCCTCTGGCGACTTTGAAAGCAAGTAAACGACCAGCAGCTCCTTGGGGGTCACAGAATATGCCTACTCTTGTTCTGTTATGTAAATACATAGCTGGACCAGGCAAAGGATCCTGTATCTGAACTTTGCAAGGGTCCAGAAAGTGTCTAGTAGTCCTTGTGTACTGGCAGACATAAAGCGTGACCACCGAGGCGCTGAGGGCAAAACACCGAGGACAAGGAGCTACAAATGCAGGCTCCATATGGAAAATCGGCCAAGCAGATCACTGGAGAAGGAGCTCTTCTGAGAACCATTTCATCATGGAGCTGCTGAAGCCCAGGGATAGCAGTTAGCGACAGCTGTCCAAAAGGACAGAATAACCCTCCCATCTGCCAGGGAGCTCAGATGATGTACTTCCATCCTCCACATGTGTGTGCGCAGGATCACATTCTCTCATTTAATGACAAAGGGAGGGCTGCCTGAAATTAGACGGTATTACCCTGTTAGAGACAGATTGATAGAGATATATACATAACTGCATATATCTATATAAATATCTTCTAAATATCTTCATATATAAGTATAAAGAAGCCAAAGAGAGTAGAGGGGAAAAAGAAGTTTGTACTGCTGAGGTCAGTGTTGACTGACCCTGTCATGCGAGCTTCCAAATATAAAATACAGATACTCAACAACAGCCATGCAAATGAAACTATTATTGCAGAATAAATTCCTACTTAGTGCATTAATGGGCTAGATGTGCAACATCCTGCACAGACTTCCTAATCTTCGTTCTCTTACTGCATTGGCAAATGTCTGTTAAATTTAATGGCAATCTGCCTCTTGTTTAGGACAAATACTAGCTGGGAACTTAGGATTTAAGGCCTACTGGATTTGCAAGGACTGACAAGTCTTGAGAGGTATGATTTGGAAGAAAAATCTTTGGTCTTTCTGACTCTCTCCTTCTAATACTCTCTTCTACTTAAATCTTTGTCTCCTTCCATTTGTCAGGCATCAGGACCTGCCTAGTCCCACACTGGGCTAGCTAAAATGCAAGTGTCTAATAGAGGTTGATTGTCCCGAATGGGGAAAGGCCATCATGTTCAGTCCCATCCAGCCTCCCAGCATCTACTCTGACTTTGTAGGAATCTCCCATGAGGTGTGACAGGACACTTGAAATCTATCTTTGTCCTTCAGCTGTAGAAGGGTGTTAGTGGACTTCAGCTAGTTATGGCTAACACCAGATTAGATTAATATCCCCCTTCCAAATTTATGCTCAGATTTTAAGCATGTTCCTACATCCCTGTAAAATTAGGCTGTCCAAGTAAATCCCCAGATGATGCTCTTTTTGCTTATTCTAATTACATTTATGTCTGATTTATTCACTGCATGGCGCTTCATAAACATTTCCTATATTGCTATGTTCTGAAGGGAGAAAATATCTCTTTGCTGCTACAAATGTGGACATACCTGCCAGCACCAATACCATTTGTACAGAGAAGAACTTCTTCACTTTCCCCCTCAAGATATCAATAGGAAATACATTAAACGTTTTCTGCTGAAGAGTAGTATTCAGTACGTTACAATTCACTTTTCAGAGGAGCCTGAATCTAAACCAGTGCTTTAGGAAAAAAAAAATGGTAACAAAATGTATCAATAACTGTAGCTGTTTTTTGCTCTAGCTTTTTATTGTCATAAAAAATGCTCCTTTTGATATTTTTACCTGAAAAATATTTTGACAGGAAAAAAAAGGAGAGAAAGATAAAAATGGAAAATGAGGAACTAAAGAAGAAAATTGTAGAATTAAATGAAATGGTTCCAAAAATATTAGAAGTTTGGTTTTAATATAGGCGAAATAGAAATGTATGCCAAAATTTCTCACAAAAATAATGGTTTGTTCAAGATCCTTTAAAAAGGCTTTGAAAACTGACAAAAATTGACAAGAAGGTCTGTGCACTCTGGATGACTGATCTGTTTTGGATTGAAACTGCTGGGGAGTTTTTTCAGTACTGAGGCATTGCCACATGGGATTATTATTTCACATGATCCCTTCAGTGTTTTGGGAAAAGTAAGAGCGGGATCCCAGGCCAGTGGCCATACCTCCACAGCCCCCAGGAGCTGCCTCACTGAACGCTCCTAGCCACAGGGCACCTTTCAGTGTAGCCTCGTTAGTAATGAGAAAGCAATAAGCAGCCTTGTGCCTGTTGTAAAAGTGAGACTGGAGCCCAGAAGCTGGTAGTTATCACAGAGCAGCCAAGACGCAGGCTTTTTTTTTTTTTTTTTTGTATTTGTAGTTTCATACACGTTTCAAGGATGCTAGTGAGGACTGATATTGATCAAACCCTTTGATCTCTTCCTGCCTCCTTCTCCTCCTGCCTCAGCACGATGAACAGCTGTACACACATTGTAGCTAATCAAGTCTTCGAACCTAGTCTCTTGAGAATTATCTTGCAAGTGTATGCTGGTACTGCCATCTTCATAGGATTCAAGCAGCATAAGTAGGAATACTTGCCAGCTCAGTGGAAGGGATGTCTTGCCTTGATCCACTGCGGTCAGGCGCTACTGGGTGACTGCACCCAGTGAACCAAAAGGCTGATCTCAGACCTCACACCCTACCAAGGACGGCTTTCTTGAAATATTCTAAATGTTACCCTTCCATTACGGTCACAAAATTATGTTTAAATGTATCCTTCTTTAAAGGTAATGAAGATCACTATGGTGTAACAAGGGTCCTGACACTATCAAGTCCCATTTCAGTCCACAGAGAGTCTCCACTTCCAAGCTGACGCGGCTCTCCCTCCATTTCTTTCTGAGCCCTTATGCTGAGATGGATAGAGTAACAAAGAGACATAGGTCAAACACATAGATCTGCTCTCACCTGAAAATAAGCAACATGGAAAGAAAACACTAGTTGGGATAGCATCTTTTTTCAAGAGATGAGGCACAAGTAAAATCTCTCATCTTGATTTTGTTGTGGTTCCCAGAAGGATGACTTGACTTGGCATAGGAAACTTTCTCTTGGTCCACCTCAGAATTATGTTGACAGTTGACGAAGTGGACATGTCTGTCCTACAAGGCAAGGAGCACCTATTCTAACTTTCAGGGAGAAACACAGTAAGTTTTGTCCCATGCTGCACTCACTAGTACTCTCCCCGCGCTCCAGCCTGCCCTTCGGAGGCAAGTTGGACAAGCTCTCCAGTGCCCTCTGCATAGTGCTGAGTGCGTGGGACAGCTGCAGTCCCCGAACTCTCCTCAGCACAGAGGCAAGATCTCAGCCTCTTGCTTTGACATAGATGTCTGCACTACTCCCAAAGCACTAAGCTAGTGCGAGGGGTTTGGCATCTGCTGAGGAAAGATATGGACAACTGTGCTTTCTCTGATGCTGGAGTGTCCTAGCAATGAGGCTGCCTGACAATTTGTTTTAGAGCTTCTGGTTTTTTTGAATCAAGTACATTTTTTGAGAATACAAAATTGAAAACAAAACAGTTTTCTAAAAAAAAAAAAAAAAAAAAAAGCCTTAACAAACTGAAATGAAATCTCTCCAACAGCTTCAAAAGATGGATGTTTCAACAACAAAATCTTGCATTTTTCTGCTGAGTGTATCAGTGAAAATGAGATAAACTTCATTACAGATTGTGAGAGTACAAAAGGCAGCCCAAAGCAGTAAATGACACGCTCATTACAAAACCTCTCTGGAAAATGAACTACCAGGAAGAAAAAGCTACTTCAGAGCCACAAAGTCCCTACTTAAACTCTTTGGGAGTTTAGACAGAATAAGGCCTTCAGGGCTTGGCTTTGGAACATACACACCTACAGTAAGGAGGAAAAACACTCAGGAAAAAACATGTGAGTTTAATGTAAATAATTATATTCAGTCTCCCCTATTTGAACATTCTTTGTAGTATGAAAGACTTTCTTTAAGGAGAGTCACTGCCTTGCGCTCTTTGGGTCCTACCCTGAGGAATATACCCCCTCTGATCTACACCCTGAAATCATGTCTCTGCCATTAATGACTCTGCACGAAGACTAAAAGCCTCTTACGTTTCTCCTGTTGTACTGCAGGGAAAAATTAGGACTTTGCACACAAAAGCAGAGGATTTCTGTTCCAGGACTGTGATCCTTTCTCAGCTGGCTGCTGCGCTGATAGTCACATTTACTTTGTAACCAAAGCATGCTGGAAAGCTTCCCCAGTTTGAATATCCCTTCCAGAGCTGGTAAAAGCATGCATCTTTTTTTCTTTTTTTTTCTTTTTTTTTTTTTTTTTTTTAAACCAAGTTATCTTGTTTAATCAGGACTAAATAAACATACTACACACTAATAATAAAATCAGTGGAAATTCTCTGCTTAATCTCTCTGATTTTCTTTAGAGGGTTCAAACAAAGATCAGCATGATGTCTAATCTTATGATCAACAAAGTTACATCACAAAGCAGCCTCTGTTTTATCTGTTTACAAATGAGCCTAATGTTGTTCGAGGGTGGTGACATTAACTGTTACTGCATCAGCAGATAATGCAATCGCATCAGGCAGGCAGAACCTTGCTGCTTCTGGTTGCAATTTCTTTGAGGAAACTCCAGGGATTATTTTTAATTCCATAGGACATAGTTGCAGTTGGGAGATCCTGGGCTGGGTTTGTAGTAGGTCACAGTTGTAGGAGGACCAGGGCCTTCTGCAAAACCTCCAGCCATGGAGAAGAAGCTCCCAGGCTGTGATCCCATAGGCTTCTCCATGCTCAGCTAAGTGGTGTGGAGAGAGGAACAAGAGGGAACCAGCCAGGTCTACTCCCCACTCCTTTGACGTGTTGTCCCACCCTGCCTGGTCTCCAGAGGAGGCTCGGAGGGACAAAGGCTTAGCAGGCAGCCACTCATTAGACCACGAAGCACGGACCTGGGACCAGGGCCTGCCTGCCTGCCTGCCTGCCTGCCTGCCTGCCTGCCTGCCTGCCTGCCTGCCCCTCACCCAGAGATGACTGAGGGTGAGCAAGGGGCTGCCACAGTGCCTCCCCATGCCCTTAATGCTGCCTCCTGGAAGGAACCGCAGCTGATTATCATCATGCCTCCCACATAAGAGGGATGTGCTGGAAGGAACGCTACTCCCAAGGGCCTCCCACAGCTCTCTGCTTGAAGTTGAAAGCCCAATCTAGCCCTTAAGAAACAGGAATAAAAGTGGTGCTAAGGAAGGAATTTTAATTGGCCAGCCCTGCAAGCGCTTTGAAGGTGCTGCGTCACTAGTGACTAGCTTTCTGCACACCTGGGCCAGCCAGAGGGCAGCAATGCTGGTTTTGAACTGGGGATGTTGCTGTCGTTACACCTCAGCACCCCATAACTGCCCTGCACCACCTCGCCTTGCTGAACAGACATGCTGTGCCTCACGCCGCTCGTAAGACCCGGGCTCGCCTCTGCTCAGAGCTTGCAGGGAGGGCAATGCAGGCTTCTGCTCGTACCTCCGCTGGCTCCGTTCCCCCGGTGGCACGTGGATCACCCATGTGCAGCTTGCAGCACTGCAGTGAGCTGCAGCACGGCTAAGCGCTCCCTCCACGCTGCTCCATCCAGGGGAGTCCCTTCCTGCCCAGGGCTGAGCGTGCTGTGCGAGTTGTGCTTGCAGAAAGAGCAGGCACGGGCAAGGAAGGAGAGTTCATCTGGACTGACACAAAACTCAAAGTGTTTTGGCTTGTCATCACAATAGGAACCTGAAAGGATACACACTGAACCCAGCAAGCTGTTCAGCATTCAGCTGCCAGCCATTTGTCAGAGAGCTGGAGGAGTTAGATGCAGAAACTGCCGTTTTACAGGCTGGTCACAACAGTTTTCTAGCAAATATGAGAACCATCGTATCCTTTGCTGAAGGAAATCTGAGCCAATATTTTCCGTTCTGCACAGGTGACCTATGCACAATATTGTGCGAACTTTTTCTCTTTTTTCCTTTAGAAAAGATTCTTTTGATTAAAAGCAAATGGCATCTGACATTAGGGTGTCTGAAACCTCTATGTCTATTTTTTCTATCTACCCTTTGCAAGGATATAAAGCACTAAATATGAAGCTTATGCCCAGATGTAAATGAGCCATTATTTATGGCAATCCTGCAGATAGAGATAACTAGAAAAGGTCACTCCTTTACATTTTTTGGTTTGCATGAAACTTTGTTCAAACACACATCTTCAAACATCCAGAGGAAAATGGCAAGGTTTTATTTCACACTCATTAATGTTTCCTTGAGAATTCCAGTCTCCAGCAAGAAATTTCTTCTGTGCTTTTAGAACAGCTAGTTACAAATTTCTGATAAGCCTTTTTAGTTCCATTTCATACTCTTGCTGTGTAGACACCCTGAGAGGGTACATCATGCGAACCCAAGAATAATCAGGCCTAGATACAATTGCAATGGGGAAAAGGGACTGCTGTAGCAGATGGGCAAATCTGGAATGATGGATGGGGGAGGTTTCCGCCATCGTCAGTCCCACCAACAAACTGTCCCTGGTGACAGCCCTGTCCCCATAATGGCAGCAATGACAAAACAGTATATAGGGAGTTCTACTATTAAAAGAAAATCTATTAATTTTTATATCTGCACCTCACGAGGGGTTTTAGAAAAGCTGAGCTGTTCCTACAAAGGTCAGTAGTTGGTACATGTGTTATCCTGAGATGTTGAAATGCCTGAGTGAAAATAAACTGTTGAATGAGGGACCTTCTACAAATGAGTTTTCTAATAGCTTTGATATTTTTGTCAGCACAGATTTCATGGATGAGCTGAAACTAGCCTGAACTTGCTATGCCACCCAAGTTCATCAAAAAATGTATTAGGAGTTGGGAGGGGAGAAAGGCCTTAAAGGTGATTCTCACCATCTTTAAAACTAGCCCAGTTGTCCAGAACAGCTCCAGTGGTAACTTTGTGGCTAGCCATCGTCTGGAAGAAATCATCTGAGCCATCACTGATCCCAGACATGACACCATGCAAAATAGGTGAGAGACAAGTAGACGGAATCCCATAACATCAGCCTGAGAAAGTTCAGGTTGGATGCTTCTTTCAGACAAGCACTTCATATACATCATGACCTTCACAGACTGTAAACTCTTATCCTGTTAGGGTTATTTTAAATCAAAGGCCAGTGTGCCAGCAGCTGCACAAGTGAGGAATGCCTAAGAAAATAAATACTAGTTAAGAGTGCTATTTAATGCCGTTAACTGCAGTGGGTGGAGGCTGGAGGGCAGTAGCTTTTAACAGGTTTTATTTGAAAGACTAACTCAGTGTGGTTGTCACGACAGTTGTCTTTGTGGCTGAAGTTGTATTGCTAACAGATGGAAATCTGGCAGCTTTTTCTAATTTATGCAGATGCTTTGCAGAAGGAGTTACCATCCTAAGTGAGTCTAACATTAACCTTACACAAACCTTTCTCCACTGTAATAAACAGAACATTTTAGGGCTGTTCTGCTAAAAACTCTCACAGAAATGTTCAACTCCCTTTTCATGTCTTTGGTTACTCTTAGAATTTATCAAGAAAATTCTTTTGCATAAAATCTCTTACTGAATTGGATATGTAGCAGAAGTCAATCTAGTCCTCCAAATATCTATTTTAATTACAAAATTACCTACCAGGTTGTGTCTTCATTAATGAGCTAAGGTTGTGGACTGTCTTGTTCTTGAAAACTGGCATTCAGTAAAATATCTAACAAGCATGATTTAACGAGAGAAGTATCTAAATTGGCAATCATTTAAAAGGACTGAATAATATTCTTAATAGCTGCATAATGTTTCATCTTTTTGCTTTGATTGGCACTTTTTTAATTGTTAACACTCTTTTCAAACTGGCAACACATTGCCTCATTCTAATCTACAACGAGCCCAACTGTATTACCCGCCATCACGACTGCTAAGCGGGCTCAGGAACAATACACCACTGAGGCATTTTACAGACACAGGGTATGTTATGGCTCTCCAGCTGTTCTTTACAGCAGATTTTAAGAAATCAAGAGATCATATACTTTTGTTGTCCCCTTTGACAGTTGTTTGGACATGCATATGTTGTAGAACTTAACTGATTAAAATACAAAATATGCTTATAGAATCTGTGTCCTGGTTATATAAGATGAGTGAAGTGGATACTTGCTCTTACAACTGTGGTTCTCTGAAACAACTGTTTGCACAGATCCGCTCTGTAGGTGCCTCACATGCATGAGAGCAGAACTCTTGAAACTAGTATTCACTGTTTCTACGTACACACGTAAGTCCCTGTTCCTTCCTTGAGCACCTTGAGCACATTTAAATGGGTGACACTTCAGCCGTCACTAACTGAAGAAACTAGTAATATAACTCCGTAATGAACACAGAGGAAAATATGCAACACAGAGAGTCATGAAGGCCATAGGAACATTTCAGAGAATGAGTCAAAGTTAGTTTTGATTCTTCAAGCACTATCTGCATGACTCACGAGCCCTCTTTTGGGTCTGAGCAACCCAGTTTGAACCAAGGAAGATGCCTTCCCTTAAATAACACACCCACCCTAGAAAATAAATCAGTTGCTAAGTTTAGATACCTTTTTCAGGCAGGCCAGATCTTTTCTGTGCCTTCAAATGCAATTCCCTCTGGCCACTGTCCTTACAGGAAACACAGACATTTCCTTTAGGAGGCCTCTTCTATTACAAATTTTTAAAGCCATATTTACGAAGAGACTGACTGATGTGCAAATAAAAACTGTGTATGTTTCTGGTTTGCAATCTTGAGTGGTAACTCTTCAACACGAAGCAGGCCTCTCAGGAGTCCTGGAGCATGGAGACATGAGGGGCAGAGAAGTGGTGTTGGTTGCAGTATTGGCAGCAAGTTTGCAGGTATGTTGCACAAACTTCACTGAAATAGCCTATCTTTCATGCCTGGCAAACTCAGACAGCTTTCCAGAGAGGAATGCAGCTCCTACAGCAGAGTAGTAGCCCTTGCCTCCTGCTGCTTTACATCCCCAGGGAAGATACTGCCTGTGCATGAATCTCTCCTCCTTTTCGTCCCAGTGATCAGAGCAGAAGAAATCTCAGGTTGTGGTGACTAAACATACCCTGAAACTATTTGTAAGTAAAAATTTCCACCCCCCCTCCTGAGGGATCCACATAATTCTTCTGGATGATGTTGCTGAAGTGACCAGACCATTCGCTGTCTCTCATTTATTTCTCTGTCAGGATGTTTTATCTGAAGAACATCAAGAAAGTGACAAACTTTCTCTTACACCACTGAAAATTTAACATCCTGTGTCCCAGATAGCTTCCGCTGGAGTTCTGTAAAAGACAGGCAGACATTCAGGTGGAAGGGCACTAGCTGTGTTAAAAGACTGGGGAAGATGAAGAGAGATGAGGACTGTAGAAGTATAGTAATGCCCCAGCTATCTCTAAATGAGGATGGGAGAGTCAATGACCACTTCTGAAATCTGAGGCATTCTGGAATAAAAAGGTCTTTCAGTTGCTTGACAAATGTTATAAGAGCCCAGAGAGTTAAATGATATGTCAGGTGGGAAGTACTGTTAGTTCCAAAGAGTTTTACAAGAATTTTAAACCATAAAAATCCAAATTCTGTCCATAAGTAATACTACACAATTGAGTCTAGTAAGCAGTTATAGCACTTTGTGCCTCAGGCGTCTTGTGAACTAAAAAAGATCAAAGGCTGAGTGCCCTCAGCATTCAGTCAGACCTTCAAGAAGGAGTCCAATATCCCTTCTAGTTGATGACTGTCTCACAGGAAACACTGAGTGGCTTGAAGAATAGGGCCCCAAATGCATATCTGGCACCCAGTTAAATTTTAAAGTATTTAGGTTTTTTTTTAATCAACATTCACTACATCCCAGAATAAACCACAGCTAAAAGAAATCACATGCGCCTGGTTTAAATCTTGGTAATTAATTAATTAGGCTGCCCCTAACTAAAAAGATTTCTATTTTAGTTAACCAATCAGTGTTATCTTTCATTTTCTTGTGATTTGGCCCTTCATTGGAGCATTTATTATATAGTTCACTTATGAAGTTCCACTGCTTATATAGATAGATAGATAGATAGTAATAATCCATGAAGGATGTCCCCAGCTGTTTTCAACTTTTGTGACCTATGTAAACACCAAGCTTTGAAATAATTTATGTTAACTTCTACTGAGGACAAGTTAATTCTGAAGCTGATTCTAAGCATTTTAAAGTCTGTAAATACATGTGGTCTCAAATGAGTTTTAGACTTTGTATTTCATCTCAGAATAAAGCTAACGCATTCACAAGTCTAGCTGTCTAGCTGTAAATCAGTACTCGCTCCTCATGATATTTGTATTCTTACAGGTTTTATATCCGTATTAAAAAGGCATCTCTAACATTTGCAATGCATTAAATGACTCCCATCACATATTTCCCTAGGCAACAGAGTGCCCTGTCAAGTACTGCACAGTAATTTTGATTAATTCTACCCAGATATACGGCAAATTAATTGTGTCACATAATGAATGTGTCATTTCTTTCTTCAAGCCCATGAAATAGAGCCCATCAGAAGCAGAGCTCTGAATCAAATGATATTATTTGTAGAAATCACAATACTGGACAAAGGCCCATATCCTGGTCTGTTCTACTCCATGTTCCACTTCTACAGTATTCATAATTTTTCAGAATATATTTATTCTGAGATTTTCTAGTTTTAAGTCTGCAAAATTGGACTATCAATTTTAGGTTTGTGTGAGTGTGCAAAAGAAGCAACACTTCTCTGTATGTAAGACTTTATAAGCCATTCCTTGGGTTCATTTCCATTCACGTACACAGGCACAGCAACTCTGCATGAAGAAACTTTGTGGGAGATTCATGTTTTCAAAGGGCAGAACCTACCCTGGCACAATGCAGCCATGCAAGAACTCTCAGATGAAGGGTGGAAGGCACATACAAAAAATGTCCATGCCAAGAGTTATGTGGAATAGCAGGGGGAGACCCTACCACAGCTGCCAGGAGGTTTGAGTAAACGATGAGTCAGTGGTAGATGGAGGACTGGAGCTCGTTCTGTACTCCCAGGTGTATGCAAAATCCATGAAATCACAGTTCGTCTCTTCTCATGTTTTCAGTGACAGCTGTTTACCAGAACGAAAACATTCAGCCTTGGAATATGTATTTCAAATGTTTTTTTGTTTATTACTTTGCAAATAGAGACAATTTTCTAGAGAGTAGATGAGACTGTTGTAAGTGTCTTTTCTAAGCAAAGCACTCAGCAACCAGATTCCATGTCCTCGACAAGTGGCTGTAGAGGTTTAATTTCAGCTAGATTTTTTCTAAGTGATTTTTCTGCCCATCCAAAATTGTTATTCCATTTTATTCAATCTAATTGGCATTCAGCACCTCAAGCACTGCGCTGAATGACATTCAATCTCATGAATTAATATTTTACAAATTGAGCAAATACTGGCCATGCCCAAGATTTTTCACATTAACCCATAGCAAAGGTGCATGGTACATGACTTCAGACTGTCAGTTCTGATGAAAAGGCTAAATTCTATATCTTTTGGCCATGATATCCCAAGTCAGTAAACAGAGAGTAAGAGGAAAAAGGGACTGTTAATGACCTTATTAAGTTTAATGGACCTGTGGAACTTTTCAAAGTTACAACTGCTACTCAGAAATGTAAGTATTTAATGTATAATCCATTTCTTTAAAATTTATTACTATAAAGAGAGTAACATTGGTTCTTATATTCTCACCTCATGGTCTTCAGGAACAGACACTTGATTGGGTCTTAAGGGAGAACACTGCATTTGAAGAACGGGCTGAAACAAAAGAGCACATCCCTCCTCTTGAGCCCTTGCTATCCCACCCTGTAACATATGCACAAGAAGTGAGGACAGTTCTCACTTCTGTATTGATCCTTCCACTAGGATATCAGACTAGACTTTATGATGAAGTGGTTTCTATTGGAATTACTTTGAACATAAGCACATTTTGAACAGAGGCACAATTAACCTTTTTTTTTTGTACTAGAAAAATTAGTGATTGAAGGATTTTTTTTTTTTTCATAAACCAAGACATTGCACATCATTAGGTCTCCAGTGAACTCTTTGGTCAGTTAATAAAATCATAGCAGAAATAATTATTAAAGTGTACTAAGAAATACCAGTTTCCAGGATGCTACGTCAAAAGCCAGAAGCATTTTTCACTGACATATTTTTGATGCATGTGTATATAACGGTGCAGGCCTTTAGATTATACACTTCTGAGTAAAGTATTTGTATTTACATTCATTGGTGGTATAATTCTGTGCTGTTTAAAATTAAGCAAAGTAAAATCTTTACAGAATTAGGGCTATATGTCTTGGACAGAAAAAGTTATTTAAATGCTCTTCATACATTTTTTTCCCTCTTCAGTAAATCAATATATGTGCATGCATACATATGTGTATGTATATGTATGTCTGTATAAAGTTTATTTTTTTAACTGTTATTTTGTGGTTAGTGATTAAGAAAAATAGAAAAATGGGGTTACCTGGTAATGGAAAATGTTATTTAGCCATGGCACCATCAGTGGAGTATCAACTGCCCCGGGAGTCCTGCAAATTCATTGTGTTGGTCAATCCTGCTATATGGCGGTTACACCTCCTGCCGCACACGCAGTCTGACAGAATGTGTTACTAATTCAGCGCAGTATTTTCCCACACTGTGCCTGCATGTTCTGATTAACCTGTCTGTCTTTCTTTCACTGGTTCCAACAACCAACTAAAACAACAGACACTTCTAGTGTGAGACCGACTAAAAGATTCTTTCAGCAGCTGTCAACTGGAAAGCTTTGTAAAATCAATAGATGCTTCCAATCTAGTTCAGAAATCTGTGAATCACTTAACATGTTGTTCTTTTTTTTTTTTTTTTTTCCAATAGAAAAGCCTAATTTAAGAGTGTGTTTATTCAGCTTGTTTATTTGTTTGTGTAAAGACCTTGGTATTCGCATGTATTCTTGAAGGAAAACAAAGAATTAAGTACTTTTTTCCTGTTCATGCACAGAATGGCAGTAATCTAAGCACCAACATTTGAGGTTCCTCTATCTTCCTAACGCATCTTGTCCTTCCATCCATCTCTGTGAAAAAAATATTTTAACCTTCTGAATTTATTAACCATCATCCTTTCCACTGAAGCTATCAGTTAGAACATCATTTGTTCTGTACCATTGTTATTTGTACTATGACCTCAGGTAAAGTTTAACAAATTCATCAAAATGTAGTTCTTTACTGAGACAGTAGCGTAGAAATTTTTTCTATTAATTTCTAAATATACTGGCTTACCTATACAACCTAGCAGACAGATGAAACAAAAAGTGTGCTGACTGGGGAGATGTAATAGCAGAAATAGGAAAAACATTTAAGGATATCTGTCAAAAGCTGAAATGGTTAAGGACTTCAGAGCAGCATTCAAGAGAGGGCAGAGCTACAGATAAGAATAGGAAATATAATATAGAAAATACAGAATATATAGAAAATATATTTTCTATGTAGAAAATACAGAAAATACCAAAGAATTTATGAAAGTGGATAAATAATGATGCAATGAAATCTCAAGGTGCTCCCAGTGCCTTGAACAAGACCAGAGTTCAGAGGTCCTCAGATTCAAGTCTGTTTGGTACAATGAGAAATGTTGCAAGCAAAACAGGGGTGCAAAGGGCGGCTCAGGAGGAACTGGACGAGGTCCTTACTTCATTCTTCCTGCTTTAAGCAAGTGAACAGCCTCAGAATGGTAATGACTTTCAGTAGTCCCTGAGCTTGTAAATCAGTGACCTCATTGTGTCCCACTGTAAGTTAGTGAATCATTCAGGATCCCTGTATTTTTAACATGCTAATCTGGCTGACACAAAGCAATTTGGAGGTGCTCCAAACCAAACATGAATTGTGTTTGTTTGTTTGTTTGTTTGCATTTAATAACTCTTATTAATCTAAATTCAAAGAAACAAGGCTGTTCCTTTGATTAAATTGCTACTGTGAAAACTAAGAGAGGTGACAGTTATTGTACTGACCTCTAATAAAGAATTATCTTTTTGAAAGGACTAAAGAACTCTTCCACATGTTGTGTATCACCACTACTGCATAGTTATCATCCACAAGTTATATATGATTCTCCTGCATGATAATGCTATAAATGCTATTGGCACATTAAATCTAGAAAGTGACTATAGTGACAGAGAAGGCTGTAAACACAAAATAAAAGGCCTCCCCAAAATAAAATGGAAAAAGAAAATAAACTATGCTAAACTGGCCAGAACAAATTTTACATCATAAAAATCAGATGGTTATATGAAGAATACTGAATCATCATGAGAAGCTTTTTTGCACATAGTGAAAGAAGAGGAGGAACAATCAGATATTAGCAGAGTGAAAGAATCCCTCAGCAAAGAGAAACTTGACACAAATACGGAAGCAGATTTGAAGAATGCAGAGTTTCAGGGGAGAGGAGGGTGAGGTCAGAGCAGTGTGAAGGATTTTGTCAGCTGCATCCTGTATAGACTGTGAGCTGTGGGAGACCTAGAGGAGTGGATAGGAAAGAGGATATTGGAGATACTGGAATGAGAAGGTAACAAGACTACCTTGATAGTTGGAGAAATGAACGTGGAGATGTAAGAGCTACCAAGATAACATAGGCCTGGATAGAGAAAAGCTAAGTATGCTTCCATAACTAATTACATTATACATGGAGGACCGTAATAGCAGTGCTGTAAGAGGAGAAATTTGTTCGTGGGCTCAGCCTACCACAAATAAAGGGTAGAGGAAAGCCTTGGTCCTCTGTATATAGGACAATGCCAAGGGGAATACGATCTGCAAATGGCAAGATCAAGCTCAGTTCTCCAGGAGGAAAGACAAGCTGGATTTTGATTTCAGGACTATGACTCTCAAGTGGCTACAGATGTCATCCAACTAATGGACTGGAATTAGTCTGGTAGGAATATGCAGGAGTATGAGTAGAGATTGCTCAGCGTAGCAATAATCACTTTTGAAGAAACAGCTCTGTAAATGTTTTGAGAGGTGTGCAATTGCTGTGCACTGGAGCATAAAGCTGAGCTCTCTCGCAGCAAATGCCACTGAAAGATGTTTGGCGATAACACAGCAGCTCATAAAACTGAGTAGGATGCTGTCGGGAACATGAAGATTGAAGTAGCAGCTGATGCCGTCAGATTGGAGAGTTATCACATTTTTAAGTGATGCAAGTCCTTTCTATGGGGAGTTTGCATTCTGAGCTTTAACATTTATTTTAACAAAGTGAAGGCAACAGAATCATCACAGATATAATCTTTCTAAGGTTTATTTCAGGTTGGAGACTGTTCATCAGAGCTCATCAATGACTTGGACGAGGGCACAGAGTGCACCCTGAACAAGTTCACAGATGATGCAAAGCTGAGTGGAGTGGCCGACACTCCAGAGGGCTGTGTTGCCGTTCAGAGGGACCTAGACAGGATGGAGAGTTGGGCAGAGAGGAACCTCATGAGGTTCAAGAAGGACAAGTGCAGTGTCCTGCACCTGGGCAGGAATAACCCCAGGCACCAGGACAGATTAGGGGTTGACCTGCTGGAAAGCAGCTCCACGGAGAGGGATTTGGGAGTCCTGGTTGACAACAAGTTACCCATGAGGCAGCAATGTGCCCTCGTGGCCAAGAAGGCCAATGGGCTCCTGGCTGCAGCAGGAGGAGTGTTGGCAGCAGGGCGAGGGAGGGGATCCTGCCCCTCTGCTCAGCTCTGGTGAGGCTGCACCTGCAGTACTGGGGGCAGTTCTGGGTTCCCCAGCACAAGAGGGACGTGGAGCTTCTAGAGAGGGTCCAGCGTAGAGCACCAAAGATGATCAAGGGACTGGAGCCTCTATCGTATGAGGAAAGACTAAGCGAGCTGGGCCTGTTTAGCCTCGAGAAGAGAAGATTGAGAGGAGATCTGATCAAGATGTACAAATACCTGAGGGGAGAATATAGGGAGGATGGGGCCAGTGACAGGACAAGGGGGAATGGGTACAAGTAGAAACACAGGAAGTTCCATCTCCATGTGAGAAAGAACTTCTTTGCTGTGAGGGTGACAGAGCCCTGGAAGAGGCTGCCCAGAGAGGCTGTGCAGGCTCCTTCTCTGGAGATCTTCCCAACCCGCCTGGCTGCCACCCTGTGCCCTGTGCTCTGGGTGTCCCTGCTGGAGCAGGGGGTTGGATTGGATGATCTCTAGAGGTGCCCTTCCAACCTCAACCATTCTGTGATTCTGTGATTTTATAGCAATTACATTGATATCTTCCTCAGAAAGCACTTTCAGAAATATTCCTTGAAAAGTGCTGTATTACTGGCTGACAAACAGCAGGAAAAAGAAAACAAAAAACGTCTGTCCTTGTTTAAGTCAAATTTCCAGTCCTCCGCAGATCTCCTAATGAAAACAGGAGCTGCCTGGAATGAAGCTCTGTTTTACATAGCCTTATTCCCTCTGAAATGCTGAGTGTGAATTAAAAACTAACAATTATTAGTCAGTTAATATACACGAGGTTTGATTTTTGGTTTGGATAATTTAAAAATGGTAATTTATACAAATGCATTGAGTACTGAGGGCAGTGTGCAAGGTCTGGTGTCCTACTTATTACAGAATGGATTTGTTTAATGTCAGCTTCTAAAAGAACAAACTTTAAAAATTCTCATTCGAAATACATGGGCTTCTTTCAGAGCAAAAAGACTCCTAAAGCTTGGATGGTCTTTCCAAAATGCTTTTGAAACTTTTCCAATTTTTCATTTTTTACCTCCTGCTCCCTATGAAGATATAATTAATAAAATCTTGTCATCAGAAGCTTCCTATTAAATTAAATCCTTTCACAGAATCTTCTCTCTATTTAATTCTCTTCTTCTTTAGCTGAATGTTTACTGATGAGTCAATTAGCCACTATTTTGTTTGTTCTGCTTAATGTCATCACATCACCATGAGATCACCACAACAAGCACTCATCAACAACAGCATTGTCATCTCTGTGTGCTGCTAGAGCATTGGGGCCCTCCGGCTGTTTCCATCCTGTCCAGTGTGGCCTTATAGACAGGTTGAAATGGGCTCAACAGAGCCCATGAGGAACATGGGGGTTGGATTTTGCTTTGTAATCTTTGCTGAGCTGCCTGTGGTGCAGCTTCTCAGTCATGTTCTGGAGCTATAGAGTGGATTGCAAAGGCATAACAAAGGCCAGGATACAAAGTGCAAGTGGATTGATGTTCGCAACTGGAGCAGATCTTGTTGTATGGTGACAGTGATTGCAAGAAGAGACTATGTTTTTAAAATATTTTTATTAGGAAGTAAAATAAAAACAGTTACTAGGGAGCAAGGTTCCAGATATTTTGATTTATATCAATATCAACCTGTATCAACATATATCAATATAACACATCAGCAAGTTCTGGATGTATTGATATAACTGATCAAAGATAGCTGAGCATCAGCTAGCTTTGAGTGTACGGAACAAGACCAGCATAGACTGCAGTATTGTGGAATTGAGCAGAAGAGAGTGAATGCAGTCACTCAAACTTACCTGGTGACTTACTTCCTTAAGAACAGCATGCACCTATTTGCCTAGTCCTCAGAGGCTGTTCTTTCAAATATCTGTAAATGGTCAGTATCCGACTGAAGATATATCAGATGTGTCAGGTTGACGTCAGGTTCAGGTATTTCCAGTGAATGATAGATTTGAGATGTTTTGAAATGAAAGTATTGTAAAGATAGAACGAATTTGCTATTTTTTTGGCTACTTTAAGTGGACGACACCACAGATCTCAGTATGAGGTCAGATTGGCTATGCTGTGCTGCACACTATTATGTAGGTTAGAGACCAGTCAAGCCTGGATGCTGAAGTCTCTTATACACAGAAGGCCATTAAAAGAGGTTTTGGGCCCAGAGCAAACATGCATGCCTCTTGGCACTTCCAGTACTGTTGCTTTGTGAGCTGACTACCAAAGCACTGGCAGTTTGGATTCTTTGCAATGGTGGGGAGCAAGTGGCCTTTGCAAACTGTTTTCGCAGTGGAGGAAATCTCAGCAGAAACCAAGCTTTTCAGCTGCCGTTATCCTACCAGTGATATCAGCAGCACCCACAAACTCAGATACTCCATCTCAGTGGAATGGTGTAGGACTTTCTGAGCGAAAATCAGGAAGACAGACCTAGATTCATCTCACCTAACTTCAAAATGATTCTTTTTTGTTGTTGTTCGGTGGAGATAAGATCCTCCCAAAGAGATGCCTAAGATTTGAATCATTCTCCAGAAGTGTTTGTTGCATGGTTTAGGCAAGACAATTGAGTTCCTAACTGGAAACTTCAGCTAGGTGGACAGAGTGTGCATGGAGTAGATTTGTCAATTGCCCCTTAAAAAAGAGTGCTATTTTCCTTCTTTCTGCAAGCCTTCTAAAACCCCGTAATGCGTCCTTAGATTATAAAGGGACAGAAGTAGCAAGAAGTTTCAGAGGTGGAAGACTTAGTGTTGATACCCAATCATGAGACATATCTAAGCTAACAAAGTCAGATCAGTCTTGAAATTTTGTGGTCTGGGGAAGTGAAAAGAAGAATCAAGTATCTCCGCAGCATGCACAACATGGCCTGTGTCCTCTGTGAGGTGCCAGCTCTAAGTCCTAATAGCATTCTGGCAACAATACATATTAACAGTGCAATTTCAATAATCAGCACATTTTGGCAAATAATTGGTACTCTGATGGTTATAAGAGGTGACACTGCCAGTATCTCATAAAGGCTGAAAGAAATATTTCCCATTTCCACGCTGCATAAACAAAGCATGCCAGACAACCTCAGGAATGCTAATGATCTCCAGTACTTTAATATACTAAGTATTCATCAATTGAGTGCAGACCACAACAATGCCCTAAGAGTTCTTAAACACATAAGAAACACAGGCGAAATGATGTAAAGTTTACATGAGCTCATATAATCTTGCTTGGTTATGGTGTCAAGCATAAGATCATAGAAATAAGGTCAGGCATCCCATATCTTTTCCTACTACAAGGTTGTGCCCTACATTATATTTGTTGGTGGCACATCCAGCCCAGATTTAATTGACTTGGGCAATGAATCATCCATTACGTCCCCTACAGCATTATTCCTCAACTTAGCAGATGACATTGTCGGGATATTTTTCCTGATAATCAGACTTCTCTGTCCCTAATTTCATCCCTTTATATAATACTTCACACTTACATGATAACTTTCATCCAAAAGATTTGCAAGTGTTAATTGAGTTTTGTAATAGCGCCAGATGAAATGGGTAGCGTCTGAGTCAGAGATATATACACCTGAGTTACGCACTGCAGACCATATATGAGATCATATCAAGTACAACTGGGTCTATCTCATTGACTGGGAGTTGTTTGGATGCACTATATGAGATAATCAAGTCATGAGAACTGTTTTCTAGCATGCAACTCTCTCTTAGTAGTATCTGTTTGCACAATGAAACACAGTTTACTCCTTGATTAATATTTGTGCCGTTAAAATGTTCATATGTATATCTTTCCCCAGTTATTATTTCTGTACCTTTGATATTTTCTCTATCCATAAATACATCAGGCCCTTTATTATTTTTTTCTTTTCCACTGGCCCTCTGATGTGGAGATATATATTTCCTGTATAAATTCTGCTGTATACTATTCTGGGCACACAATCTGTGAAGACAGGCAGTGGCTGTTAGGCTCCCAGGCTGTGATGTGCTACGACAGGCATAATCCATCTGGTTACTCCAGGCTTTGTCAGCTGAGGCAGAATAGCTCACTGTGCATGTGCTCTTATTCCACTGCAAGTAAAGTGAGCTCATACGAGTTAATGAACTGACCTTTTTCCATGCACTTCAGCAATGCACCTTGGTCAGTTACCACATCTTCAGAGAAGAACACCATCTTACAGCTGGCCAACAGTAACCTCTACAGGCCAACGCAGGCTTCCACCTGACCAAGCCCTAACTTTCCTTAATTAATGCATTTGTTTTTGTTTTTTTAAAATACAAAATTATAAATGGCATTTTATTACATGCAACAGTGAAGGATTTAAGCTTTAAAATCTAAACAACTCGGGCAATATTTTGGATGATAATGCAAATACAGGAATGAACAAGAAATGTTCCAGCTGCTTTGCAAACTAATCTTTGCTCTAGTGTTTATTGCTGTCATTGAACATAATTGCTTTCTAAGTGTTTCCCTCCACTGAATTTATTAGTTTTTTGGTGATATTTATACAACAACTGTTTTTCTAAATCAAATTTAACCCTATTGCTTAGCTTTGCCTCTGCAACCCCTCACTCCCAGGTTTTTTTGCAAAATATTTCTACTGTCCTCACTATCTTCATGAACTGAAAGAGAGTGGATGATGAAGACTCCTAACATGTAAATTTTAAGATACCATAACATGGAAGAAAAGTACAAGTGCAAAAATTTAAATGATGATGATTAGTTGAGAAATTTTTCTGTGTTCTGCTACATACTTTATAACAATGTAAGGCCTCATAATAAAAGGAAAGGGAGAAAATCCAGCAGTATCTCTTACAAGGTTTTTGATACCAGAAGAATCTTCATGTAATGCCCATCACTCGTTCTCCTTTCTAACAAAGCAAACTCTCATAGGAAAATGAACAATCCTTACTTGCCAGAGCAAACCAGCCCTGAAGTATGGGAAAGAATTTTCTTTACAAGGAAAAACAACAATAAGAGACAGTTCAGGATAAGTTTTCAAAATCCCTACATGAACTACTAAACCACAGTGACTGTCACGCCTGTATATTTAATGGGTGCTGCTGAGCTATTTACCTATCTTTCAATTTGATTCAAAAAAAGTTGTCAAAAACTGAAGATAGCATCTTCCATTAACCAGAATGGCAGCACACAGACCTTGCAGAAAAATCTGCTACTTGAGCATAATTAAAGGATCTGCAAACTACTAGTCAAGATAAAAAGATCAAGGGCTACCATAAATCTTTCTGTCACCTGGGATGAGCTCACCAGCAGCAGAAGACATGTATTTTTCATTCTATGAGGATTAGTCACTCAGGTACATATAGGAGTTTGGTGATTTCCTCTCCATTATCTGTCATGGAGCTTTACTTTGGACATCACTGAATCTGTTTTTCTAGGACAGCTCCTGTATCCACACATGCAGACAATTCTTTGGCTGCTAGGTCCACTTCAGTGAGTGAACCTATTCACTGAAGCTAGTGCGAAATTTTATTTATTTATTTCATGAGAAATTGCAGGTCGAGGAAGGGGATCCTCCCCTTCTGCTCAGCTCTGGTGAGGCTGCACCTGGAGTACTGGGTGCAGTTCTGGGTTCCCCAGGACAAGAGGGACGTGGAGCTTCTAGAGAGGGTCCAGCATAGAGCGACAAAGGTGATTAAGAGACTGGAGCCTCTATCGTATGAGGAAAGACTAAGCGAGCTGGGCCTCTTTAGCCCGGAGAAGAGAAGATTGAGAGGAGATCTGATCAAGATGTACAAATACCTGAGGGGAGAATGTAGGGAGGATGGGGCCGGACTCTTCTCGGTGGTGGATGGTGATAGGAAAACAGGTAATGGGTACAAGTTGAAACCCAGGCAGTTCCATCTCCACGTGAGGAAGAACTTCTTTGCTGTGAGGGTGACAGAGCCCTGGAAGAGGCTGCCCAGAGAGGCTGTGCAGGCTCCTTCTCTGCAGATCTTCCAAAGCCACCTGGCTGCCACACTGTGCCCCATGCTCTGGGTGTCCCTGCTGGAGCAGGGGGGTTGGGCTAGATGATCTCTAGAGGTGCCCTCCAACCTTAACCATTCTGTGAGTCTGTGAAATTGTTTATGGGCCAACACTGAAAATTTCCTGGAAATACATTAATTTAGGTAAATCTTTCAGCAGGAAATTTTTCTAATTTTCAAAATTAAAGATAAAGATATCTGAGGAAGGACAGAAGTCTCAGACTGGCAGTAGTAGGGAATTCAATACCTATCTTAGACATATATGTCGCCTTAGATGAGAATTGTAACTAGTAAGCCATAGCCATGCTGCTCTGAATCTCTCTTTTCATTTTTTTTAATAAATGCTGAAAGAAATTATGACAGAGCTTCTGTCACCAAAAGTGACAGAGCACTGGAAGAGGCTGCCCCGGGAGGTTGTGGAGTCTCCTTCTCTGGAGATCTTCCAAACCTGCTTGGACGCAGTCCTGAGCCACATGCTGTAGGTGACCCTGCGTGTGCAGGGGGGTTGGACTAGATGATCTCTAAAGGTCCCTTCCAACCTTAAGGATTCTATGATTATATGATTCTTTTCTCCGTGTTTCCTATTTTCAGTGTATAAAGGTTTGGTTTGTTCTTAATGTAGAATACTGAAAAATGCTGGAGTATCTGCAAAATATTTCTTGCTTTACATCCATCCCATATATTCTTAGGACTATATGTAATATCAGGTAATCTTGAAGAAAAATTCTTACCTTTCCTATTGCCTAAAGTAAAGAGAAGCTGAGTAGATAAAACCTAATAACACCTTTCTCAGGAGTTAACCCCAAATTATGTCCTTCTTCTATCAAATTCTGCTGTTTTGTCCCCAAACCTGTGAAAGTCATATAAAACATTGCAAGAATCTGTGAATGGAAATAAAGTCTCTGAAATAAGAAGTCAAACTTACTTTGATATAAAAGGCAATTTTGGGTGAAGAAATCATTTATCTGGAAATGAAGATTGTGCAGCAAACAGGAACTGAAAGAACAAGAGACCATGCAACACCAATCTTCTTCAAAAGAATAAAGAATACCTATTTTTTATTACTTTTGAATGACCATTAACCATATCTAGTTTTTAATACATACATGAAATAAAAGCCATGTCAAAATAAAATTCAGTTTTATAAAAGGTATTTTTTTTCTTGACAAAGTAAGCATTAATTTCTCTGATTTATTCACTTAGCATTAAGTTTATACATTTCTTTCTGAAACTGTTAGAAATAGAAATAATATTGACTAGAAGTTTTCAACTCAAATGCTATACAAGGCTAATCAATCATAAACTGTTTTCAGATGTGATGCTTTGACCTACTGTGCCTGTTCACAGAGATACTTTCGGGCTTTCCTGTGACTGCAGTTATGTCTGGGCCCCCTCACTTGTGTTCATGCCTTTGTTCATTATGGAAAAGAAGTAGGTTTGATACACCAAACATCCATGAGCACATAGACTTAACTGCCTTTTTTAACACTAGAGTGAATGCTGTTGCTGTAACTAATTATGACCTTACACATATAAACTCTAGTAATATTCATCTGGACAACCTTAGTTTCTCCATAAGAACCAAATTAGGGCATATTAAAAAATAAAAGTAGTCTACAAGTCAAAGCTGAGAATGTCGATATGTGTGTTGCTAGAGGTCATCTCTATTCCTATGCTACTTTTTACTATTACACTCACATGCAAAATAAAAAATATTAATCATGGCACTTACTATATCCAACCCAGTTGGATCCTGCAGTCCTTGGCCCCTGTAGACTCCCAAGGCAGGATTAATCTGCTCCAACATAGGTCTCATGCCATTTCACATGCCACAGAATATCTGGTTTGGCCTCCAGCTGTGGCTTTCAAAGGATGTGATCCTGAGCTCCTGAGCTCTTTCTCCCAGCTTTGGGTAGATGTCTTGAGTACCTGACAGTATCTCTAAAATGACATGAGAGACTTGTATTTTGGCAGCTTATTCCTGCTCCCAGTGTTGTAAGCTATGGAGATGCCATATTTTGCCTTTCAGGAGAACCCCACTTGTGAGAGAGGAGGGACAAGGGAAACCTCATGAAGGGCAGGTTTGCTTTTGTGGTTGTGCTGAGGGTTGGTGTGCTACACCTCAGCAAGACACTCATTGGCTTTTTGTACCTCTAGAAGGAGAGTCATAACCACAGTGAGTAAAAGGGCTCCTATGAAACTGCTTGCTGTCAGGTCTGTCTCTATGTCTGCAGTTAAAGTCTTTGGGAACTACCCTATGAAGCAGAAACCATTTCTGTGCCTATCACTGCTTGGAAGTGCAACCTAGAGCATACTCTTGGTGGTAAATGCACGGACAGGCCCCATCTGGGACTGCAGAGGGGTGCAAGTTAGGGTGCACAGGGGCTCTCCCTCCTGAGAAGAGGGTAACATGAGTATTGCTCACTCAGCCCCAGCCATCTCCACAGTACCCGCTGAGGGTCCCATGCTGGCCAAGCAGCTAAAAGACCCGGGAGCAGCTCTGGGAGCCCTTTTCCCTCTGAGCAAAGCTGCTGCCAGGCCGGCCACAGACTGACTTTCAGCTGACATCACTGCGAGTCCAGACGGAGCAGAGCCCGTTAAGTGGAGCTGAGGGAGTACAGGGGAAAGTTCTCACCTTGCAAGCCTTAAAAGAAAGGTGCAGTCTCAGCTCCTTTACAGTCAAAGAGGGAATGGGCAAAACTTTAAAGCTGCACAGCCTTAGAAAGAAAAAAAAAAAAAAAAAGAGAGAAAGAAAGAAAATCACATTCACCCTCTTTTTTTTCCTGCACACTTTCATGTGGTGGAAAATCTGATTCAAATGGGAGTCGTGTACTTTGGAAAATCTGGATAGTGTGTCAGTTCACTTTAAAAGAGCAGTGAACAAAAAAGCCAAGCTCTCAAGCTCATGATGACTCTTAGGGGAACTTAATTAGAGGTGATGGTGAATGAAAGGTAGGCAGTTAAGTGTCTACCCCAGACAGGATACTGCAAGCCAGACTATTCAATGCGTGTAAAGGTAATTTTTGTTTCTTGTTCCTGTGTCTCCTTCCTTCCTCACTCCACTGCCCTTTCAGTCAGAGAAAGGAGGAGGAGGCAGAGAAGGAGGTCTTGGGCAAGCACTGGTGCCATTCCTCAGGTCCTCAGGTCCTCAGGTCCTGTTCCACACTGCTCATCTAAAATTTTGATTTTACTCAGTCTCTTTTCACTCCTATCAAGAATATGACCCAGAACTTGCCTGCCACTTACCAAAAATGAAAAGAAAATGAAAGAAAGAGGAATTCTGTGTAGATAGGGGTCATGTTCCAGTGAACTCATTCTAAACATAACTTTTCATTTCAGCTCTGCTCTGCTCTGGCAGCAGTCTGAATTCCCTGTCCACCTGATGGCTCAGGGCTTACTGTTTCTATTCCCATGACGCTCCATCCCTAAAAAAAACACTTCTGCAGCATATATAATAAATTTCCTGAGGCTGCTCTTAGGACTTTTTATTGGTGTTTTACAGTTAACCTACCATCATTCTGTTTTGTCTCCTGCCATTCCTTTTCTCTGGTCTCCATTAAAAAAATTTGCCTTCACTCTCCTTTTTCACATCATTTCATTAAAATCTGCCCTGAGTCACTCTCTCCTACCAGACACCTGTGAGTCCTCCATACCCTTTCACCTGTCCTAGGAGGATGGCTTGCAGGCACCTCAGAAGTGAACCTGCAAGACAACAGGGACCTGAAAGAGCCTATTTCAAACTTAGCTTTCCTGTGATTTGACTAGTGCTAGTTTGGGGGACTGCAAAGCAGCATAGTAAGTCTGCGAGCTCATTACAGCTGGCTTGAGTTGAACCTGTGTGGATCTGATGAAATTGGAGGTGGGGGACATGACCCCAATTTCTTTTTTTAGCAGCCCTGGACTTTTTTGCCTTTCCTTATCTATATTAAGATATCTTTATTGGATGTCTTAATTTTGCTTCCACACTTCATTAAAGTACGGAGCAGGGAGTCAGGAGGGCTGGGCTCTATTCCTGGCACAGGATTCTTTCGTGACGTTGGTAAGTTACCCTGATGGGATAGTGCTGATGCTCAGCAACTCTGAAAAATCAGGCCACAGAGGTAGAGGTGCCTAAATATGGATGAGATGCCCACATTTCAAGCATTGTACTTAATCGCCTTGCCCTTCAATTTCCTTGTTTATAAAAAATTAAGTTTGAATCACAGAATCACCGAACAGTTAAGGTTGGAAGGGACCTCTAGAGATCATCGAGTCCAACACCCCCCTGCTCCAGCAAGGACAAGTTAATAATGTTTTATCTGGCTCAATACTTTAACAGGGAGAGAAACTACAGTGGCTGGCATAAATTTCCTATAAAAATATATTAATTCATTTTTAAAGGCAGTATAGGATGTTAAAATGAAGATGCAAAAATAGGCAAAATATCTTTTTTTTTTCTTTTGCTTCTCTATCCAAATATATAGTCCATATTTGTAAATGTCTATAACAGATATCTCTCTTATTAAATACATACATAAGCAAATATCTCAAAGCAAATAACTAAGATTAATATTACCTTATTTTTCTGTTACAAAAATATTAATATCTGCAATACGTCTGCAACACAAGACACATCTGTGTCTTTTGACACACCTCCCATGACATCCTCATAGGAAAGTTCCGGAAGTGTGGACTGGAAGAGTGGACAGTGAAGTGGATTGAGGACTGGCTGGAAGGCAGAGCCCAGAGGGTGGTCATAAATGGGGCCGAGTCTAGCTGGAGGCTTGTGACCAGTGGTGTCCCACAGAGGTCTGTACTGGGCCCAGTGCTGTTCACCTTGTTCATCAATGACTTGGACGAGGGCACAGGGTGCACCCTGAGCAAGTTTGCAGATGATACCAAACTGGGTGGAGTGGCCGACACTCCAGAGGGCTGTGCTGCCATTCAGAGGGACCTAGACAGGATGGAGAGTTGGGCAGAGAGGAACCTCATGAGGTTCAAGAAGGACAAGTGCAGTGTCCTGCAGCTGGGCAGGAATAACCCCAGGCACCAGGACAGATTAGGGCTTGACCTGCTGGAAAGCAGCTCCGTGGAGAGGGATTTGGGAGTCCTGGTTGACAACAAGTTAACCATGAGGCAGCAAAGTGCCCTCGTGGCCAAGAAAGCCAATGGACTCCTGGTCTGCATGAGGAGGAGTGTTGGCAGCAGGTGGAGGGAGGGGATCCTGCCCCTCTGCTCAGCTCTGGTGAGGTCACACCTGGAGTATTGGGGGCAGTTCTGGGTTCCCCAGGACAAGAGGAACGTGGAGCTTCTAGAGAGGGTCCAGCATAGAGCGACAAAGATGATGAAGGGACTGGAGCCTCTATCGTATGAGGAAAGACTAAGTGAGCTGGGCCTGTTTAGCCTGGAGAAAAGAAGATTGAGAGGAGATCTGATCAAGATGTACAAGTACCTGAGGGGAGAATATAGGGAGAATGGGGCCAGACTCTTGGCCCCATTCTGGTGGCTGGTGGCTGGTGGTGGCTGGTGACAGGACAAGGGGTAAAGAGTGCAAGTTGAAACCCAGGCAGTTCCATCTCCATGTGAGGACGAACTTCTTGACTGTGAGGGTGACAGAGCCCTGGAAGAGGCTGCCCAGAGAGGCTGTGCAGGCTCCTTCTCTGGAGATCTTCCCAACCCGCCTGGCTGCCACCCTGTGCCCTGTGCTCTGGGTGTCCCTGCTGGAGCAGGGGGTTGGACTAGATGATCTCTAGAGATCCCTTCCAACCTTAACCATTCTGTGATTCTGTGATTCTGTCATACAGATAAGGAAAGAGAAACAAAGAGCTGTTACCAAGAGACTTCAATTTGAAAGACGTACTCAAATTCTCATACAGTGATGAAACATCATAGACTTTCTAAAAACTGCAGATAATAAATTTCTGACACAGAAGGTTACTTTGCTTTCAATTTTGTATGATAGATAAAGATGAATTAATCACTGGAGCAGAAGTTGGTGGTAGCCTAGGAACCAATGATCTTGACCTCTTTACATTCAATATACCCAAACAAAGGATAACCCCATAGGATGAAATATATGTGATGCTTCAGAGTGGTTATTTCCAAAAATCTAAAGGAAACTGTCAGCTACATTTGCTCAGAGGAAGTCATCTACTTTATAGAAATATTTTAAAGGAACCATGCTTAAAAAGCTATTAAGAATCTCAGAAGACTAGGACTCTAGAAAGTCTTTGTTCCACTGATGCTAGTCTTTAATGAATCTGTCAATATTAATGTTCCAGAAGACACTCAGTTTGAATAAAAATTTTTAAAAAACAAGCAGAAATCTAGGTACCCATAGGTTGATTAGTTTAATGCTACTTCCAGGCAAGATAGTGGAAAGTTAATTTGTGTTTCAGAATTAATTTATTTCAATTAAGTAGGTGTATTCAAACAAACAAACAAACAAAAAATAGGTTATAGTCTTTCAGATTAGAAATTCTGACAGCAAAGGCTATTTCACACCTGCCCTACGAGTAAAGGCTGAGAGAGCTGGGTCTGTTCAGCCTGAAGAAGAGAAGGCTGAGAGGGGATCTCATCAATGTATATAAATACCTCAGGGGAAGGAGGCAGTGAGGAGGATGGGGCTGGCCTCTTTTCAGTCGTGGCCAGTGATAGGACAAGAGGAAACGGCCACAAACTGAAACACCAAAAGTTCCACGGGATCTTAAGGAAAAAATTATTAACAGTGAGGGTGACAGAGCCCTGGAAGAGGCTGCCCAGGGAGGTTGTGGAGTCTCCTTCTCTGGAGATCTTCCAAACCCGCTTGGACGCAGTCCTGAGCCACATGCTGTAGGTGACCCTGCGTGTGCAGGGGGGTTGGACTAGATGATCTCTAAAGGTCCCTTCCAACCTTAATGATTCCATGATTCTAGATGCGACTCTAGACTATTCTAAGTCATTTAAAGTATACAAAAGCAAATATTCTGATTAAAAATAACTTTATCCCTGGAACACCTTTTTAATGGATCTAGAAAGAGCTAAATGACAACTCTTGAACACTGATAGGAAATAGTCACTGAAAAGATTTACTCTTTTTAGTGGGTTTCTTTAGGGACAGTTACTACGCCTTATACTCCTTAGCATTATTACCAATGATCAGGAGTAACAAGCATAAATTTGACACTAACTTACAGATTAGTGAAACACTGTAACGTGATGGCAACCAGACATTTATGTAGAGCAAATTGATTTTTTCCATAAGCTGGAATCTACTGAAAAAAAAATCTGTTTTATATAGTGAAGAAGGATAAGTCTACCAAGGGCTATTAAAAGAAGTAGCTGTAATAACTGGCCTAGCTGCCAGTTTTCAGAAGGTCGGAGTTCATCACTAAGGAGGGATCACCCTACACTTTTTCTGTCTTTGTACACTGTTTCTAAGACTCTCTAAGAAGAGACAGCACGTGGATAGTTGAACTTTCCGTTTGCTCAAGCTCAGCTGTCTCTTCCTTCTAAATGGAAACCGCGGGTCTAGGGTCAAGGCATAGGTATGGCTCAAGTAATAGATAACTAGATAGAGTATACAGGAGATCAGACTAGATTTCTAAAAAATTCTACCAGTCCTAAAATCTGTAAATCACAAGCAGCCTAATGCACAAGGAGTATAACAAGGAGGAGCTAAGTCCTGATTTTTGCTGTTTAGTCTTTTTAGTGTTTAACATTGGACAGTCATCAGATACAAATCCTAGAGATCTTGGAAGCAGTGACCAGACTTCTCTAACCACAAGGCTCAGAGCACCCTCCTAGGAGATGTGACACTTTGGACATTATTTCCCTAAGGAGGGACAAAACTCCAACTCTGTGTTCTCTAGGGGACTGCTCAGTCTCTTAAGTGTTTAGCAGGAGGCAGCATCTTAGGCCCAAAACTGATTGCAAGCAACTCAGTCCTTGTGTGCACAGAGCCAGGGTGCTGGAGTGGGGTCTGGACACCTCACGATCATACCGTAGCACACTGTGCACTTCCAAAGGAATCACAGAATCATTATGGTTGGGAAAGACCTTCAAGATCATCAAGACCAAAAGTAGCTTCCAAACAAGCAATTTTGGATCCTCATCTTAGATTCAGGCCTTTATGTCACCATCCACGCTCTGGACTTGGAGCTGCCCTCTGGATGCCTCAACAAATAAGAGTGGTAGCTTGTTATTTCTCAGAAGCCATGCATGTCATTACTGTTCTCATTTCTTCAAGCCAACACTTGGCATAATTTAGGTAAGTGAACTGGAGAGAAAAAGCAGCAGCATAAAGCTAACATGTATGACTGTTAGGAAAAAAAACATTCAGTTTAATCCATGTTTTGCAACTGAAGTACCATCTGAGAGCATAGTTTATTTTCATATTTATCCTGCTCTTGCACATAGAACTTTTATTAAACTACATTTAACTAAACTTAATCTGAATTTTCCTGAATATTTCCTTGCTTTTTAAGCTCCTGTTGCCTTGAATTTTGTAGATTCTGTTGAAATTCTGTTTTTTCTCCAATAATCAATAAATCTTGCTTAAACATTTGACTTTTAAACTACATATTTTTACTTTTTAAGATTTTCATGAAAGTCCAGATCCAAAAAATTGAAAGATTTCCTCAAAGTGAGATGGCACATCTGGTCAGTACACTAGGGGCACAAGCCATGTGCAATCCTTCACTTGTTTTGTCCTTTTTTCTCCCATCAGCAAATGCAACACCTGTCCCCACCCCAACACCCATAAAGACAAGCCAGACTTGGTAGCATTAAATAGATATTAGCAATGTATGTCAGTGGTTCTGAAATCTACATTATGTCAGGCAAGAACAGAAAGGAGGGTCTGAAAAGTGAGCTGACCTTGAAAAAAAAATAGCTAAAATGGGCCAAGCCAGCATATGTGAGAGATCTTCCTCACAGAAAATGTAATAGCAACACTGAAACATTTAAAATAGTCAAAACAGGAAAAAGAGTTCAACTTAAGTGTAATCATGCCACAAAAGTTGTCCGAATAGTTCTTGGATTAATTCTTATGGTGCTACTTAGAATAATGTCCAAGCTTACTGGTCCCCTTCCAGAGAACCTACCAGCTGCCTGCTATCATCATTGCAATGCTCTTGCACTTGTATTTTTCTCTTTATTACAAACCCGACTGTTCTTGCTTTCAAAACTCTTTTCCACTAAAGAGCATAGAGATCCTGTGTTTGCGCTGTTGTGTTAAGAACAGCCATTTTATTAGAAAGTACTTGACCTATTGCACAGGCTTTTGACTGTATGAATTCTAAAATGTTTCAAATAAACATAATTAATAAAGACATAATTAATACAGGCTATGACATACTGTATCCTGAATACTATATGCTGCCTTGGAAATAACATTTGTATGAAATGCACATTCTCCCTGGCAACAGAGCACAGATTTTGTGCAGTTTAAAACACTGTGACACAGCTACAGAACACCAAGGGTCTGGTGTTGAAGAAGGATATAGGTAGGTAAGGCTGTGGATGGATGCAGTGAAACGTAGGAGGTACAAACGCAGGCAAGGAAGAATGTGGAAAAGAACTCAAGCAATCCACTTAGAAACAGTTCTTACCCACCTTGCACTTTTGGCAGTTACTGGAAAGCTGAGCACCAACATCGCAAAGACTAAGGGATATCTGCCCAGCTGATGTTTTACAGCACATTTGTCCTTGGAGTCACTGAGCAGTGCTAGTGTGGGAAGCACTATGTTGTTCTAACAATATTATAGATTAGACTAAAGAGTAAAAACACTGAAGAGCATCATGGCAGGAAACTCACTGTCCTACATGAGAACAAAAATACAAGTCGTTATTGCAAAGTACTTGTCAAATCAGTCACTAGATTTAAAAACAGAACTGAAAATCTGGATAACAAAAGTTGAATTACTTTGGTCAATACTTGAGAGTGGGGAAATGCATATGCACATGCAGACAAAGTCCAGTTTTCACTAACTGTGAGAGCCATTCTAACTGAGCTCTTTTCCAACTGAGCTGGAATTTCACCCTAAAATAGCTGCACAATACAAATAAACAAACTATAGATAACAACAGGGGCTGAGAGAGAAATAAACAAGAAAAACACAGAACTTACTATGTATTTATGTGATTTTTACAAATCAGAGGGGTATTCAGCCACACTTGCATGCAAAGAGAGAAGAAATAAGTAGGAATCACTTTTAATGCAATTACTTTTTTTATATATGCATACTTGATTATTACTATATTTAATTTACTAAACTGCTTTTCAGGTTGGTGTCACTAAAAATAAACTAGAAACTTTGGTTGTAATTCAGAAACTTTTAAACTACCGGTCTGTGAGTAAATGCCTCCTGGCTTAAGTAAATCATATTTCAGACATGGTGACCCGCTGCAGGTCTGCGGCCCGTGAGTACATATTTAAGCGTACAGCTAAACTGGGGACTTCACATGCTAGAAAATGAATTGCATCCACTGAACACTGGAAAGCAATCACAGACAGATTTATGGGAGGGATGTCTACAACATCATCTCCCCACACATCACCTGACCTTCTCAGGGGCACCACCACCAGCGCACAGGTCTGAAACTGCACAACGCAGTCATGGCCTCGTGACGCCTCCAGCCCCTCGCTCTGGTCAGGACAACGTGCAGGTGGATCATATCTGAGATGAGATGCTGCATCTGTCTGCCAGAGTACAACAACGCTGGAAAGCTGGAAGGGAGATAAGGAATAAGACCAACTATTTCCCTGTAGAGTGGGGAGTTGTGCTCCTACCCACCTCATATACTCTTGGCCGTCCCAATGTTCACCTGATATATTTTACATTGCTTTCAAATTGTTTCATCTTTTCTCCTGTATTTAGAGGTAGAGAAAGGCATGGGAGGAGGGAAAGGCAGACATTCCACAGCTCTGGCTTGCAAGACACAAGGAAAAGATCTCAGCATAACTGCAAGCACAGTCTGAAACCAAGATAATTTACTGGGTTACTTCATTACAAAATAAATTGTTTATGATACTTTATGAAACACCCACTCCAGTGTCCATGAAAATGGAATGCTGTATTTATGAGGCAACCCTTATGAGAGGTAGTATAATTTTAGTATCCGATACTTGAACTATGCTAAAAATATATTACTTTGTCATCAGGGAACTGTTATAGTAAAAAAAAAAAAAAAGGAGAGAGAGAGAGAGAGAAAGAGAGATTGCAATCTTGAAGACTGGAAAGCTCTGAATGGCCAAAAGCTGAGAGTCATAAGCAGTTATAGCACATCGTTCTCTGGTGGTCTGGTGCACAATTAGAAATTACAGCAGCCATCTAGCCCGCTTGCTAGCCCAGGCCTCTGCAAGTTGCTTTCCATCTTGGGCTGGTCCTCGACAGACTCCTACACAAGCCTGTAGATTTTGGGAACCCAGAATCAGCTATAAGGATGGTGGCAGAAAGCCAGAAAGCTGACGACGGGTGTCAAGCTGTGTGATCCACTACAACGTCACAGGGAACACAATTCTGCCCAGTTCTCCCAGCAGACAGCAAAAAGAGTCTGCAAAAGCCAGAGCGAGGTGCGGGCTGCACACTCGCCGCAAGGTGATGTGCTCCCACGTGTCAGTTCTCTGGAACACAGTGGGAGCAGCTGAAAACAGTCAGGAGCGGTGAAGTATGTGCACGGTCATCAGAAAGCAAGGAAGAGAGCCTTCTCTAATGAGAGGGAAGGTAAATAGAGCCTGAGAAACTGGAAACATTCTCTGGTTTGGCTTACAGCGGGGGAAGAAAAAATCTTAAAAGGCGCAGTGCACAGAAGAGGCCATTAATCATAGGAAATGCACTTCCTCAAGTACAGTAGGGACATGTGGAATCCTGTCATTTTTCAGACCATTACTCAAGAGCATTCCAGAGCTTCAGAGCATGTTGATGTTTTCCTAGAGACACAGGTTATACAGCCTGGTAATAGGGTTATTGATTTGAAAATGGCAGCAAAAGTCACCGTTTTTCCAAGCTTTGGGAGCCCACCATGTTCGACTCAGGCGCCTTGCCTCATTTGGCACTAGTGACTTTCTCCCAAATATCTCATGAGATAAGTGACCTGGGAACCTGATGAATTGTAAATGGAGCTCTCTTTTCTGTTCTCTTTCCACGTGATCTGTCAAATCCTGAAAATGACGTGTCCTGCTGTGGCAATTATTAAAAAAATTACAGAAATATTTCAGAACCTGTAAGCAAAATGTCATGCCTATATCAGCATCTAAAAAAAGACATTTATTTATTTAAACTTGTAAAGAATCTCTCTGCCTTGGCCTTTGAATCTAAAAACCCACAGACAGGTGCCATATTTGCTCTGTACAACCAAGGATGGACAGAAACAGAGGACTCCAGAGGTAGCTGGGTGGGGAAAAATCTCTGCTGACAGAAATGTATTAGGGCTTGACAGGTTTTAAAAGTAAAAAATTAATTAAAAGTTTTTAGTAACACCAGGCCTTTAATTCTCAATTCACCCCATCCAACATTGTGTATGCAAGATCCTGCTCAAATTCAACTTCCAAATTGAACCAATTGAACTGAGGCAAATTCTCTTTAAAACAAAAATCTTCCAGCAGGTTCCCAGCAAGATGGTGAAAAGCTTTAGCAAGGATTAAGGAACATGTCTGGTGCAGCTTTTCTGCCCTGTGATTTTGTCTTTAACGTATAGGTAGTAATCATATTTTTTCCCAAGTTTTTGCACTAAACTTCTCTGTTAGCAAAGCAATAGATCCGCACTGTTGAAGAAACAGTAGGAGGGAAACTTTTTCCAAGAAGCTGTACACATTACAAGACAAGTGTGCTCTGCACGAAGATACACCCGCAGGGGCTGGGCTTTTCTGCCACGACAGCAGCTGTTGGCGAGACCAAGTGCTACCTCCTGGATGCTCCCCACAGTCAGTCCTCGAGTCCTCATCGGCTGCACATGGCGATGTCCTTGTCTAAATGAAGAGGAGGGAAATTATCGGGGAAAACCATCAACTCCCTATGAAGCTGAAAAGGTTTTTCTCTGTTTATAGCAGAAGTGCCTCTGTAAAATCCCAGTTACACAGTGGTTGTCTAGAAGTCTGTTCTGAAACCAGCAGGCAGGGTTAAGAGAAGTGCTTTTTACCTGCTGCCACAAACAGTGCTGACAGCTAAGTGACACTGGAAATCCAAAAGCAGGGAGGTGACAGAAGACCCTGTCGGTTTAAGTCTTTATTGGGGCTGGTTTAATGGGACTTTATGTTTGGGCATTTGAACTTTGAAATACCTAAGTTCAAATTTCACCTTCAGACTTCCCATCTGTTCTTATTTCATCCTCAGACTTTCCATCTGCTCCCATATAGGCCTTCCTAATGTGATGCCCATTCAGACAGTATGCTTTTACCAGGTGCTTCTGTCTTGGAAATTTTATGGCATATAAGAAACAATAAAAATTTATGTTATACACGTTACCTGCATTAATTAATTCCATTGCACAACAATGTTCTTTAAATGATATTGTCCAGAAAGTCTATTAAAATCTACTGTAGACAAATATGGCAATACTTTATAGCTCCTTAATGCCAGATGGGCTTGGAGTTCAGATATTTGTGCAAATGCATTTTGAGCTTATGTCCAGCACTGGGAAAAATCGACTCCCGTTGGAAAAGAGTTAATAGTAAAACATAGTTGTTAGCAAAAGGCAGTGAATGCAAGGTAGACGTGGGCTTTTCTGTCCTAATTTTCACTTGAGAGAAGTACAGAATAACCTGCTGGTATGCTATTTTACAAATTAAAAAAAAAAAAAAAAAAANGAAAGATGTTATTTGGTGACTTCCATTTATTTCCTAATGCTCATGTGTAAATATTTTCATGTCTGGAACAGCAAGAATGTGCTGGCTAATGACCAAAGATGTGCTGGATAAAATCCCCTCCACCTGTTCAGAGGGCCATTGTGCTAGAAAAGAAACGTCATAAAATAAGCAAGTGTAAGTATCCATATCATGGTAAGTTTACTCAGAATAATTAGTGTATTAAAGAAGTATTTGCTATCCAAGGACAATCCTAGAATTTCTCAAATCTCAGAACTGAGACCTAACAGACATCCCTAACCCTGTGTGCCTCAGTAGGTTGCACAGAGGTCTTGCTTTGGACAATGTGTTTCTTATTAGCTTGCTTGCTCCATGAGACCAGGTCAACATGGCTTTGCAACAAGTGCAAGCTTTGCTCCTGAGGCCTTCCTCTCCTCCAAGCACTCTCACAAGGAATCACCCACAAGGAAGCCAGAATGAGACCAGGGATCTCACCTTTGAACCCAAAGGGTGTCAGACACCAGGCAACAGTGTCTTCCCCATCACAGCAGACTCAAAAAGCAGCCTCCTGTGAAAGGCTCTGCCATCTCCCTCACCATGGGAAGCTCCCTGATGACCAAACAGGATTGGTATTTAAGTGACAACTCTATCAACACCAAATCACAAGGGTTAAAAGGTACAGAGTTGTTGATCAGGGAATGGCCCTCAGCAATAAAAATGAGAAGAGATGCTTCTCTCGGATTTAGTTTTCCTCAGAAAAGGTGTTCTGGAAGGAGAAGGACAAGGAAAGAAGAGAGGGAGCAGGCCACAATATCTGTTAGTGTGAGCTTCAAGAGTGGATATTATCGTGTCTAACAAATTTTTGGAAGCTGGCAAACAGTTACAATCAATGTTATTTTTTTGCTCAGAGATGCAAACAGGAAACTGTGTCATTGTGAGAATGGGCATTTACAATAGTGCTGTGATTCAAGAATACTTTTGTGAATAAAAGAAATAAGTGGAGTTTCCTGTTATTTGTGCTTTTATGATATGTCATGCTTATAAATCCTCACACAGCTGTGAGTATTTGTCATGATAATCATGAATCTTCATAATTTCCTCAAATTTTATTCCTTGTGATTTGTCCCTATATATGATGCCAACATCACACTTTTCCCTGTACTTTATTCCATATTATTCTGTTTTTAAAGCAACAATATTACTTTGAGGGAGAAGGGATGATACCTGTGTTAAATAGTGATGCATCAAAAAAAGTATATATGGAGATACTGATCTGCTGAAAAACAGCCCACAGAATAAAATCTGTTTGCATAAACTATTCAATGAATATTTATGCATACTAAACATATTCATGAATAGAAAAAAGGTAAATTTGCAATTAATATTTGTGTTGAATAATTTTGATTTACAAATGGGGACATTTTGTTCAAGTTCACTAATTATTGGTTGGTTTGCGTGTCTGTGAACTAATTTATTCTAATGCAAATTAGGAAAACAAGATAATAGCTGGTGCTTCCCTTAAGTTTTGAGGTTCTTCGTATATTTTTTTATCCTCTAAAACATTTCAGATAATACACCGTTACTAGATTGCAGGTAAGCATCTTTCTGACATTGTTTAACTTTAGGGGATATAACCTTCATCTTGATCCATTATCATTTCACTCACTACTTTTTAGTTAAATAATGATGGGACTGAAGGACTTTGAGCATTAGTTATAAGATATGGAGCCTTTTATTTCTGTCTGATTTGGACACATCCCAGGTCTATAGTAGCCAAAAATTGCTACCATCTGTTGGTGGACCAACAAGCTACAGTATGTGAAATGAGTTTGTGGTCAAATTGGGTGTCTCACATACTGCAATTAAACATATTGCCAACTTGTTGTGAGTGTACTGTGGGATTACTCCCAAGGAAGGTGGTGGAAATCCCATCAGTTTAAGCATGAAGTTGAAGAATCCACTGGCAAAAGCAAAAGACCATATGTTCTCAGGAGCAATGGAGCAATCTTATCCTGACAGCAAAGGCTTTGAGAAACCCAAATTGTCCATGGCTGTGATTCTGCTGCTGATTATCAGCAGATTAATCTCTTTGGAAAACTAACACTGAGACTACTCTTTTTTTTTTTTTTTTTTTTGTGTGTGTGTGTGTGTGTGTGAGTGTGTGCAAAAGTGACGTATAAATACACAGGGATTTCTTTGTTTGAGGTTTAAACAGTGACTTAAGTCACTAGAGATTCATTGCATTTCACAATAAAGAGATTTTAGAAGCACTGTACCTACTGACTGTGTATTGTAGGTGTAGATCTGAATCACTGTAATGAGGAATTAAAAAGTGTTGATCTATACCAACCCATATTGAAAAAACAGGTTCATTTTAATTTTCTGTTCTTTCCAGAAAAGCTGTTAGTTGTCAAGGCATGGAAAATCATTAGAAAATCATCTACCTATAAGTCTACAGGGAGTTACAAGATGCCTTAGCAGCCTGTCAGTAGTCATCAGCTGAAGGTGGAGTTGTAGCTCACTCAGTTCTGAGTAGGGTTCATCAGCAAGGACTGCCCGTGACCTGCTCTCTCAGCTCACATCTCTTGTGAATCCAACCAGGCTCAGCAAATGCACTCCATTACCTCAGACACTTGCCTTTCCAAGCAGTGAGTTATGTATAAAATTCTTCTCATCTCAGTAAAGTTACTGTCCTCAGCCCAGCCCCTCATATTTCGTGATTGGGCTGACTCACTGGAGCAAAAGCAGCTAGGCTAACTTAAGCAATACAAGTAAGTAGGTCTTTATTATTTATTCTACCTCAGTTTCAGTAGGATTGCAACCCTGGACCTCAAGAGAGCTAACTTTGACCTCTTCAGGGACCTACTTGGAGGAATCCCCTGGGCCAGGGCCCTAAAGAAAAGGGGGTCCAGGAGAGATGGCACCTTCATCCTTGGAAAGGTGATGGAACAGCTCATCCTTGAGACCATCTGTAGGCATGTGAAGAAAAAGTAGGTGATCAGGAGTAGTAAACATGGATTCACCAAGGGGAAGTCATGTTTGCCCAACCTGATAGACTTCTGTAATGAAATGACTGGCTGGCTGCATAATTGGAGAGCCATGGATGTTGTCTAACTTGACTTCAGCAAGGCTTTCAACACAGTCTCCCATAACGTCCTCACAGGGAAGCTCCGGAAGTGTGGGTTAGAGGAATGGACAGTGAGGTGGATTGAGAACTGGCTGGGTGGCAGGGCTCAAAGGGTGGTGATAAATGGTGCTGAGTCTAGCTGGAGGCTTGTGGCCAGTGGTGTCTCCCGGGGTCAGTATTGGGCCTGGTACTGTTCAACTTGTTCATCAATGACTTGGACGAGAGCACAGGGTGCACCCTCAGCAGGTTTGCAGATGATACCAAAGCGGGTGGAGTGGCCGACACTCCAGAGGGCTGTGCTACCATTCAGAGTGACGTAGACAGGCTGGAGAGTTGGGCAAAGAGGAACCTCATGAGGTTCAACAAGGACAAGTGCAGGGTCCTGCACCTGGGGAGGAATAACCTCAGGCACCAGGACAGATTAGGGGTTGACCTGCTGGAAAGCAGCTCCGTGGAGAAGGATTTGGGAGTCCTGGTTGACACCAAGTTACCCATGAGGCAGCAATGTGCCCTCGTGGCCAAGATGGCCATGGGCTCCTGGCCTGCATGAGGAGGAGTGTTGCCAGCAGGGCGAGGGAGGGGAGCCTGCTCAGCTCTGGTGAGGCTGCACCTGGAGTACTGGGTGCAGTTCTGGGCTCCCCAGCACAAGAGGGACGTGGAGCTTCTAAAGAGGGTGCAGCGTAGATGGCAACAAAGATGATGAAGGGACAGGAGCATCTATGGTATGAGGAAAGACTAAGGGAGCTGAGCTTGTTTAGCCTAGAGATGACTGAGCGGAGATCTGATAAATATGCACAAATACCTGGGGACAAGCTCTTCTCAGCGGTGGCCAGCAATAGGACAAAGGGGGATGGGTATAAACTGAAATACAGGAACCCTAACCCAGGATTAAGGTTCTTCCATATGAGGAAGAACTTCTTGACTGTGAGAGTGACAGAGCCCTGGAACAAGTTGCCCAGAGGGTTTGCGGAGTCTCCTTCTTTGGAGATTCTCAAAACCTGTCTGGATACACCCCTGTGCCATGTGATCTAGGTTTCCCTGCTTGAGCAGAGTGGTTGGACTAGATGAGCTCTTGAGGTCCCTTCCAGCCTCAACCATTCTGTGATTCTGTGATTCAGCTTTAGCCTTGCCCGTAGTTCCTACTAAACACAGGTGAAGATGGCAAATACATGAGAGAACTCCTGGGAAACCCAGAGCTGAAGTCACCAGAGAACCTATGAGGGTCCCTCTGAGGAAGGCAATTACAGGGACTCAGTCCTAGGCCTGGGGAGGAATTTCCTTGAGCAGAGCCAAGCAAGGCCCTTCTGGGGACAGCCACCATCCCAGGGCTCCCCAGGCTCTCACAGAAAACACTTCATTCATACCCCATTACTGAGGAAAACCTGTAAGACCCACTAATGGCATTACCTTGATCAATTTAACCATGTTGTGCACATACGAGTAAATATACGTCACAAGCTGTTGCAGTCCTATACCAACTCCATCTCTGGACGGAGTTAGGCTGGTCTCTGCAGTTTTGGCAGGGAGGTAGCAGATACACAGATGCTGTGCTGGCAGACCCCAGGTTGCTGAGGTGATGGAGCACCTGTGCTCTGACTCACTGCTGTTCACAGCAGAGCTCCACTCCACGAGTAAGCAGGTGGCATGGGCATTCTCACAGCTCCAGTAGGCTGAAAGAGCACAAGAATATTTTGGGGAATGGAAAGTTGTGCAGCAGAACTCCCTCCCCATCGCAGGTGCAGAACTACCACCCACAGGTTTCTCTCACCCTTTTTGCAAATGGACCATTTTCCTTGTCATTTTCCTGGCAAAGACCTGGCAAGGGACTACCACTCTTTTCTCCTGACTCAAGAAAGTTTCCTCCCTCCAGCTCTGTGGTAAACAGCTCACATGCCTCTGTGACCTCCTCTGTCCCAAAACAAACAAAACGAAAATCTCTCTCTTTCTGAATGAAGTCTGAGTTTCTCCATGTGTAGGAAGGAGAGTGATATTTATACTCACATGTCATAAAATCTGAAATTTCACACAGGAAAATCTTGGAAAGCACATGCACACAGTGACATTGTCTAAAATAAGTTATTCTGTCTCTCTGTATCTTTAAGGTCCTGTGCCCTAACATAGGAAAATAAATTTGTGAAAACTGTTGAGAGAAAGGAGAAAGCTAATTAGTTTGAGTAGAAGTTTATCGCAGTCCCTTTGAAGATACCTAACAGAAGTTCCACAGGTAGACATCTGGTGAGGCTTAATAGCCATGAACAGTGAACACATCAGGTTCTCATTAGTGAAATGTGAGTTCATAAGGAATAACTCACTTGTCAAACCTGGGAAAAACTGACACAAAAGAGACCCAGGTTTGATAATTCTCTGTCAGGTTGGGAAGAGAATTGTTCTTCAAATCCAGAGAAACTTCTCTCTAGCAAAATGTCAATGAGCATGATCAAAGGAGAGTAGGAACATGAACACAGTCCATCTTGGTCCCACACAAGCACTTATGCTGGTCAGGGCTGGCTGTGTGCTTGTACTACTCTTTCATGTGTCATCTGGATGCTTCTCCCGTTTTTTCTCATGGAAACATGAAAAAGTGTCCATTTTCCTTCAACATAGAGCAAAAGACACACTAAAACATCAACATTTTTGTTGAACTGAAATCTTTTCTTCATACCATGTCTAGTGGTCATAGGATCTTTTAAGGTATTTTCAGAAGTCCCTCAAATACGTAGGAAGAACTCTTGCTTGCTCTGTGAATCCCAACTCATAATACGAAAAACAAATTCTTTTACTCCCTGACACTTTCAATATTTTCTTGCTTCCTCTGAATTCTAATTATTCCCTGGGAAACATTTTAAATTTAGAGAACATCTTGATCACAAACACTAGGTCAATATATTATCATACTAGATTCAAAATGAATTTGGCAGGAAATATATCAACTCCAATTAGCATTTACTGCATCTTTAATTCAGTACAAAGAATTTCCTGGAATCAAACACATCATCATAATTTTAATAATTCACATTGACCCTCTGGGGCTTAGAAGTGAAGTGAAAAACACAGCAACATTGTCTTTTGTTATTGCCCCAAGTTGTTCAAGGGTGATGAGCAATGTTTGGATGAGGGCTGTGTTTTATAACATAATTCTTTTTTGTTGTTGTTGTCATTTTTTTTTGTTTGTTTGTTTGTTTTTGTTTTCCCCTTTGTAAATCAAAGTTCATCAGTCCTTTCTTTTTCTGGAGGATTTTCCCAGAAGTGGCTCCCTGAGGGCCCTGCACTCTGAGTGTCTTGCAGCATTTCTAGTTTATCAGAGAAAGCCTATGCTTTCCTGCGGCCTCATGGACATGTATCTTTATACTGTGCTTTAGCTTGGTATTGCTTACTTCAATTTCATATAATATATTAGGAAGGATTTTCTCCAAAATATTCTCTTCTCTGTTCTGAACTGTTGTAAATATGTCTGTTATCAGTAAGTCATGATTAAAGGAGTGTCCTGAGTATATAGATTAGGGAAGGAGGGAGTTATAGAAACATTTAGATTGACCCAAAATAAAATATTTTATTTTTCTTCTTGCTAAAAAAAAAAAAAAAAAAAAAGGCTTCAGTCCATTATAATAATTTTTTTTTTAAAAAAGTTAGATTCATGTTTCTGGGTAAAGTTCCTCTTTGGCCTATGTGCCTCCATGAAGGCCTGGCTCTGAAAGTCCAGATTAGTTTCCACATATCCCTGGGAAGATCCAGACTTACACTCTCTAACATAGGACACCCTTCCTGTCCAGTTTGTAAAGCAGATTCGCATCATTCCTCACATGCTGCATGGGCATCATTAGATACTAAGAGAGTCAGAAAGAAACACAAAGGACTATTCCCTAACTTGATGAAAATGGCACAGCTATGTTCCACAACTGGTTCCAATAAATATTTAAAGATTTCTGCACATAAGAAGAGCAAGGACCAGGGAGACTGAGGAAGCTCTTCTCTAAAGCACCTTTTTTCTGACAATGGTTAGGCCATAGATTTGGAATACTTGAATCTCAGGTACAGCTGTACCACCCTTTCAGAACAGATATTGGACCAGGAGAAAATAAATCAAACTTTGTTTTTTTTTGTTTTGCTCATCCTAATCTCTTTTTTTCTTCAGTAGAAACTACCTAGAGAATCTGCATCAAATTTGCGAATAGAGAGAGAGCAGGAGAGGGAAGCTTCAGAGCGCATGCTTTGCCCCCATTGACACAGTGGAAGAGCAGTGAGTTGGGTATAGCAAAGCACTTGTGCTAATTTTGTGAGAGTGACTTACTTTCAGGGAGCTATACAATTCCCATTTTAGTCTCAACCATCAGCTCCCCATTGGTTCTCACAATGCTCTAGGAAATGCTGACCACCAGTCCTCAGGTCCAGAAATATGCTTCCCTCATGCAACATTTTGCAGTCTTTTGACTGGAAATTTTAGCTTTATTTTCATCCAGGCGATGTCCAGGTAAAGTCAGCCAACTGCCTCATAAACAGGAAGATATCATCAGGCTTAAGAAGCAACTGATAAACCATGCTAAATTCCATTCATCTGGCAGACATCTGTTTGGGATACTTGCAGTTCCTTCTTTGTCTGGTCTTGTTTGTGTGGGCTCTCTTCAGGTCCTCATTCCCACCTTCACAGTAGGGTTGCAGAGAGGATTAAGAGACTGGCAATGAGTCTAGGTCACCAGACATGTCTACAGCTTTCAGAGGTTCACAATTTCTCTTTACATTTTCATAACAACCCTGAGACCCTTGGTGCTGGCTACAAACACGTACAACCTAGTTTTACTTGGTTGACCTAGGGTGATAGACTGAGATTTTTAAACAAATGGCAAAATGTGTTTCCATGTCCTCATCTTTATGTCCACGTCTGTTGACTCTATCATGTACTAGGTACCTGCATGATTAGGAGTGAACTTCACACTACCTATACATCTGTGGACACTGCCAACCCATTTAAGTTCTAACCCTGGAATTTAAGTTGCCCTTAGGTTCTGAAGTCTCAGTTTATGATTCTGAATGCATCTTCTTGACCATCAAAACCCAGCTCCCAGAGGAAGGGCATTCATGACTTCAGCATATCTTTGCAAGACAGATTGCAACCTGAGGAGCATTTCATCTCATCTTGAGTTTATTTCTTCTCTCCAGCCTCTCTTTGTCCCCTCTCCAACCTGGCTTTGGTCTCCTCCTGCATCCTGCTTTGGGAGTAACCTTGCGTTTGGTTATATCTTCAGTTCCATCTTACTTCAGCTGTAGCCGGAGTTCCTGCCAAGGCTCCAATACCAGATGGTCTTTCTGCTAGAACCACAAATGCCTGAGCAAGGGCCAGCCTCTGTTTGCTGTAAAGCTATTCATTGCAAACCTATGAGACTGAATCAGTAATTCTGTTAGTAATCAATACCTCCAGACCCATTAACAACATCACAAGTGTACAAAAGGTTACTGCTTTACTCTGCGCTCTTGGAGTCTTGCAGACACTTCCAATTTGTCTAGTTTTCTCAAGTTTGTCACAAAATATTTCTGTGAAATTATGCCTAAGAAAGATTAACATGATTTTTAGGGAAGAGTGAAAGCAGAACAAGCTGTAATCATGCAAACACGAGAAAAAAAGACAAAATGCAGCAAGATTTAGATGTCTCATGCATTCATGCAATTTTGAACCCCTTCGTCACACATTTCATCTCATGGAAGAAACTGACAGGACAGACAAAGTAGTCTTCACTTCAGAAAACCGCTCCAAGAGATTGGATGTGTACAGAGTACCTACATTTTAGTACATATCCTGAAGTCCCTGGTTTGGCAAGACAAAGGTGGAAGCTAGCCATCTAAGTGCAAACTAGCCATCTAACCTTCAAGGTAGTCCATAGAGGAGTCCACAGTCTCCTCAATGGTGGGTGAGAAGCAAGTCTAATTCTATCCCAGGCAATTCACTCACTGAAGGAGGCCCACAAAGTTTAAAAGCAATCAAGATTTGTGGCTGAGAAGATAAAATACACAGTGGTAGAGATGGCTTAGTAATTTTAAAAGTCAGGACTGGATTTATAATCTTTCTAAATTTCTGAAGCCATCTAACCCAGGCAGTAGTAAGAACCTGATTTTCGCTTATGCTTATGTCCTTAATGTCTTGCATTAACAGTTCATTTAAGTCTCTTCTGGGTCCCTTAGAGATATATCTCTAAAGCCATGTAAAAGAGCATTCTATAAGTTACTCTAGGCTGGAAAACTTTTCTCTCCTAATATTTATTCAGCATTGTGTGGATTTCTTCAGTATGAAAACTATATGAGGTTTTAATTGAATATGTCCCCAAAAGCCTTAAAACATTGCTGCCATAGCTGATCATTTCCAAGAACTCTCCTCTAGAACAATTTATGCACTATACTTGCTAAGAACACAAAGATTCACAAAGTGAATATGAACTATCATACAGAATACTTGGGCTTTTGCCAGAAGCCCAGAAGAATGTATTTGCATAAATGAAAGGACTGCCTGATTTTTCTCATGGTTTGCCCGTATAATTGGAATGTTTTGCCAAAATTTTTCATCACCAACTGGTTTATGCTTCTATCTTAGCACATATGGCATGCAATTAACTTCTGTGTAGAGAATCAGCACAGTATTTTGGGCTTTTTAGTTTTTT